>JASAMX010009568.1:0-16524 GCA_030248175.1 Microlaimidae sp. YZB2_3 | reverse complement strand
TACTTGGTACATTTAGTATTGCTAAAAAATCAATCGTAAATAAGTGCATAGCGCAACTCACACGAATTTTAGTTATTGTTATTGGCAAATAAATAATTGATCGATTTTTTGGAAAAAATATTATAAAACAATACTTCAAATTAAATAGTTTATTTTTGTTTTTAATAATAAAAACATTACTTTTTTACTCATTAAAAAGCTCGCAGCAATCCGATAAACTATGAGAACAAAATTTGATTTTATTTTGCAAACTAATAAAAAAGAAAATCTACTTCGTTCAAAATATTTTTTTATTATATTGATAAAGTTAGTTAAAAACAGTGTCCTTATTGAAAACTTGTTGTTTTTTTATAAATAATAAATATTCTTATTGAATGTTTTGAGATATTTAAAAAAACTTTAATGTTTTGAGAAAAAATTGTTTATAAACATGAGAATACAACGTATGTATATTGTTTTTGTATTAATAATCATATAAATAATTCCAAAAAAACACAAAAAAATCAATCGTTAAATAAGTGAGTTTTGAAATGTTAATCATGAAAAAGATATTAATTAATTTATTTGTGTGCAATTATTTATGTGGTGGAACGAAACAACTTTTCCAAAAAATAGCCATAAACTGATGATTGAAACTTATAGGGGTTTATTGTTTTCAGGAATAATATTTCACCTTTTAGATTTTGATAATTCGATTTTGATTTTTTAAATATTCTTATTAAACTTTATTTATTTATCGTAGAGTAATGTTTTATAATATTTTTCCAAAAAATTGATCAATTATTTATATACCAATAACAATAACAAAAATTCGTGTGCGGAAATTCGTCGCGCACGAATTTGGTTGCATGAGTTCATACACATGTACTGTGCTTAATGTGCGATAGGCGCAAATATCGTTTTTTTCGTGCGCGCGACTGAAAATATACAGGCCCAAAATTCGGGTTCCGAGCAATCTCCCAACAAAAAGGTATCGGGCAAAGTCCCAACTGAGGAAAGTCCCAACGTGGAAAGTCTCAATGAACTCATAGATGAATACTCCGAGCAATTCAAAATATCGAAATACGTTCTGCAAAACCGGTGTTACCAACACGTATAATTTCAAACAACGAAAATAATATAATGCATTTAACTAAACTAGACTAAACTGGAATTATGCAATTTTGTAAAACGTACAATTTTCAAAAAATGCAAGTTTCCATCCAATAAAAAATTTTTTTTGATTTTTGGGTTTTTCTAGCTTATGAATAAAAAATAAAAGTTTTCTCACTCTTCAGTTTAGAGCATCATTTGAAATGCGAATTAACCGTTATACAGATTCTGCTTATTTTGTCAGCATTTGTTAAGGCTTTAAGGTACTCAGTTTTTTCAAGTACATTTAATCCTGTGTTTTATTAATTTATGGTGTTATTCTGGCTATAAAAATAACAATACTGTTTGTTGCAATCATCTTTTTCGCTTGTGTTTCGAACTCCACAAACTGTTGGGAGATTCCACAGTTGGGATATTCACCCTTTTTGTTGGCGAAAATGTTCGGAAACCAACAAAATAAGGGAGATCTCCCGAGACTGTGGAATCTCCCAACAGTTAGAGGAATTGCAACAGAATCAAAAAATACGTTTGCAACAAACACCATTTTATTTTTTAGTCAATTAACACTATGATACCAAATAAAATATAAGCGTTAAATACGGAAAACTCGTCTTTTGGATGTGATTTTGTAAACGCACTTTTCAAAATACAATTTTTCCTATTTTTCGACTAATGAAACAATCTGAAAACCTCTTTATCTACCAAGCCTAAGCAAAAGCCAAAAATCAAGCAAAATTTTTATCATTGGTAAACTTTTATTAAATTCTTTATTCAAAAAACTGAGTACCTAAGCCTAAGCAAAACCTTAAAATCAAGCAAAATTGTCTTATGGTAAATTTGTATTTAATGATGCTTTTGAAACTGAAGAGTTGGAAAAACTTTATTTTTTTCCTAAGCCTAAGCAAAACCCAAAAATCAAAAAAAAACTACATTGGGGTGGAAACTTGCATTTTCGAAAAGAACGTTTACAAAAAATCCATGAATTACACCCATTTTATCATTCATTTAATGCATTTATTTATTTTCGGTTGTTTTAAAATTATCGTGTTTAACACCGGTTTTGCAAACGTATTTCAAATATTTGAACTGTTGGGAGTTTCATCGATTGGATTGGGGTTCAAACTTGCACGTTTGGGACTTGCCTCAGTGGGGAACTTTGCCCGATTTCCCAAAATTCGTGCGCGGAAATTCGTGCGCGCACGAATTTCGTGCGCTAACTTTATATACGTTTTTTTTTTTGGTTGTGGACGAAGGTGTTATGTCACTTCATACCAGCTTTATTTTTTTTTAAAAATTGTGGGTAGTTTTTTAAAAAATTTGGGGTGCCCCGTTTTTTTATCCCTTTTTTGAATTAGCTTTTATTTGGTTTACCTCTTTTATTGGTTTCCAATTTTACACGCTTTTTTTCTAATATTTTGTTCCTCCAAACTTTTGTATGTGTCTGTCAACGTTTTATAAGTTGCCGTGTGGTAATTCATGGTTTTTGGTAGTTTAATCGTGTAATTAGCGTTTTTTACCTTTAATCAACGTTTTTTTTTTCTCAGCACTTCTCTGTCACCGTCTTGCAAATTTTTATTTATCATTTGTTCTTTTAACCATACATGGACACAGGGGGGGGGGAGTTGGGGGGTTTAACCCCCTGAATTTTAAGAAGTTTAAAAAAAAGGGGGGGGTGAAAAAGTTTGACCATCCCGTATTTTGAAAAAATGGAAAAGAAAAAAAATGTCTTTAAAATGACTTCTACCTGCCCCAAACTTAAGTTTTGAGGTCAAAATGAATGTTTTAAGCAATAAAAAGCTCAAAAATGCTATAAAAAGGGCTTTTTACCTAAAATTAGCGTTTTTTACCTATTTTTCCTTTAAAATCAAAAACTATGTGGGAAAATGCACTCAAAAAAAAAGATATGGGTATTTTGCGTTTCTCGGATTTTAACCCCCCTAATTTGGGGTTTAACCCCCCCACTCCGGACCAACTTGCCCATGTATGCTTTTAACCATAGGTGTTTTTGGTCGGGTGCGCTAGGGGGGGGGTCCACCCCCGGGTGGAAGGCCAAAATTTTTTAGGGGGGTCCAGTCCAGGGGGGGGTCCGGTGGTCCGGACCCCCCTGGCGTTTTAGGAAGGGTCGACCCCGGGTGCGAGATTTCAAATTTAGGGGGGTCAGGGGGGTCCAATGTTTTAGCAAAATTTTTTTAACTTAATAATTTAAGTGTTTTTAGGTCTAGTATTGAATTTTATGTATTAAAACAGCCTATTTAGGCCTAAAAAGTGTATTTAAACACGGTTTTTAACTAAAAAACCGCGTTTTTGACAGTAAATAAAAAAAATATACTTCCAAATTGGTCGGGAGGGGGGGAGAGGGGAGTCAGCCTCGCTAGGGGGGGGGGGGGTCAGGCCGGACCGCTCTTGAGCTTTGGGGGGGAGGGGGGGGCCGGCTGTATTTTTTCTAGGGGGGGGGGTCCAAAATTTTTCCTCTAGGGGGGCGGAGGTGGGACCCCTCTGTCCCCCCAAAAACACCTATGCTTTTAACTATAGGTAATCATTTTTCTTTTAACTCTGGTTATCGCTTTTCGCATAGTTTTATCAACATTCAAAAAGTTTTTTTGGGTTAACTCAAAATTTTCAGTTTTAGCTAAATATTTACATTTCTAATACACAACTCTAAAACTTTTGTATTTTATCCCCCTTTTTATTGTATTATGTGTTCATGTATTTTTTGGTTTTTACTAGTATTCTGATCGTGTGTTTGCTTTAAGAAGTTTTGAATGTTTTATGTGTATTGTTTAGGTTGCTTTTATATTAAGAAAATTTATAGGGTATTTAAGAAACATTTTATTAAACAATTAAGTATTGCTTTAAAATTTTATTAAAACAAAAAAGCCTTTTGTCTAAATTATTTTTATGTTTTACGTGTCCGATTTTGGGCATAAAGATGTTTTATGTGTATTTTACTTTTAGATCGGTCAATTTAATAATTAGTACTCGTATTGAACCTGTATCTAAAAAAAATAAAAAAATGTCTAAAATACAGACCTGTCCACGGTCTGAAATGCCCCCCGCTTTATTGAAAGATTTGCCCCTCCCGTTTTATTGCCCATTCCCCGCCAAAAAAATGAAAAAGTACCCTATAATTATGACGCCATTTTTGACCTATGATGACGCCATCATTGCCAATTTTTTGCAATTTTTAGCCTATTTCAATGTATTTTAAGCCATTTTAGACATGTTTTTACCTTATTTTCGCTTTTTTTGTCCTTTTTTCTCTTTTCCCTTTTTTTCTCATTTTTTTCTCTTTTTTTTCTTTCTCCCCTGCTTGCCCCCGTTTTATTGCCCCCCTGTTTCAAAAAAGTTGCCCCTCCGTGCCCTCCATTTTGGAATTGCCCCCCCCCAATAAAACCCCCGGGGGGCAGTGTACAGGTCTGGAAATATTTTTGTTTGCAACTATATAAAAAGGTACAAAACAGAATAGTATAAAAAATGATTTCCGCTTTGTTCACAATGTTTTAATTGAATATAATCAAAATTTGCGTTTCTTGTTAAATTTTTGTGCCAAAGCGTTAGCAAAGAAGTAAAATAACACTGCAAATGTTTTTAGCCTCCATAAAATTTGACGAAAATGGGCGAAGGCAAAATAACTTCTGCTGTCATGAAATATTTAGATGATTGTGAATTTACTAATATGTCAGACGTATCCAAATACGATAAAATTGCTAAAGTTGGACAAGGAACTTTTGGGTACAGTTTTAAAATTATTGATGACTTTATCCATGTCAGATTTTTTCAAAGATTTGTGAAAATTTAAAAAAAGGCATCGCACGTTTTGTGCAGAGCCGCACCTAAACGAAAAAAAAAACCCGCTATCAAGCATAGGTGGGCAGCCTCTCGGATTTGGGAGGGGGTATACCCGGACCCCCGAAATTTGGGAGGTTGGAGATAAAGGGATGTCTCAGAATTTTTTTGGGGTTATAGTATACCTCCTAGAATAGCCCATTTTTAGTACTAGGACCCCCAAAATTTAGGGGAGGGGGAGATGTTTGTACCCCCAAATTTTATGGCGGGTGTCAGAAGTTTCTAGCTTTTTTTTGTGGGAGGAGAAAGAGAAAGAGAGAGGGGTATATGTCCCCTACCCTTCTCCCCACCCACTCATATACAGACATGTCGTGCACAGTCTGGAAATGCCCCTCTCCGCTTTATTGGAGGGTTTGCCCCCCGTTTTATTGCGAGAATTTTTTAATTCAAATGACTATTTTTAGAGCATTTTTATGCTTACATATCTTATTTTATTCAATAAAATGTATATTATACAGACCTGTGCACTGAACGGTCTGGAAATCCCCTCGGTTTTATTGGAGGATTTGTCCCCCCGTTGCATTGCTTCCCCCCGCCAAAAAATGAAAAAGTACCCTGCCTATGATGACGCCATCAGCGCGAATTTTTTCGCAGTTTTTAAACTACTTCAATGTATTTTAAGCCATTTTAGGCCTATTTTTTTACCTTAGTTTCGCTTTTTTGTCCCTTTTTTACCTTTTTCCTTCTTTTTTCTCTTTTTCTCCTTTTTTTCTCTTTTTTTATTCTCCCCTGCTTGCCTCCCCGTTTTATTGCCCCCCCTTTTCAAAAAAGTTGCCCCCCAATAAAACCCCGGGGGGTAGTGCACATATCTACATATATGGTGTCAAGTGTCACATATTATTGTCGTTCTCCCCTTCAAAAAATTCAACGTTAAATTCGCCTTAAAAATTTGCATAAAGTTTATCATGTAAATTTCTCGGAAATTATTTTCAGCATTAAATTCAAAAAATTGTTTTTTGTTATCATGATAAAATGCATAAACAACCTTCACCATTTTAAACTTTAATATGAACGAGCAAGAATATATATAAAACAAAAGAATGTCCGAATGTACACTAAATTTTGAAAAGTCGCACTTGTAAAGCTTAGTGCAAAGTTTTATGTTATGTTCTAGCAAAAATCCTCCATTTTCTGTTAGTTTTATCGCGCTGTGATAGTTTACATAGTGTTAGTTTTCTTACAGTGGGGACTGCGATTTTTTTGCACTCAATACTGCTTTGATAACACTGCCAGTCGAGCATAACAAAAATTAAAGACGCTGGTAGTCGTTTTTAATGGAATAAATTACTACTACTGTTATTTTATTTAATTTTTAAATTTTACTCCATTAAAATAAAAAAAGACATTTTAACGTCAAACAAGCGACATTGATACAATTAAAAATCGATATTTTTGCTTAGGTTTGTTTTTATTTTTTGTTGTGCAGCCAGCCTAGCAGTGCTAAAATAATTGCAGTGCGAATAAATCTGTATTGAGTGCAAAAGAGGTCACAATCCCCAGTCATCACTGCATGAAAACTAACAGTGTGTAAAAAAATAGCAGCGCAGCAAAACTAGCAAAAATGACGAATTTTTTCTAGAAAGGTCGCACAAAAATTTGCTAGTGCGACTTTTCGTGCAAAATTTTGGTCAAAAATTTAATGTACTGTCGGATATTTTGTTGTTTTATATATTCTTGATTATACTTTAGTACATACATGGGCACGGGGGGGTTGGGAGGGGTTAACCCCCCAAATTCTGAGAAGAGGGGTTTAACCCCCCACTCAGAAGTGGGGGGGGGGGAGAAAAAGTTAACCCCCCAATTTTGGAAAAATGACGAAAAAAATGTCTTTAAAATGACTTCTAACTGCCTCCAAACTTAAGTTTTGAGGTCAAAATGAATGTTTTAAGCAATAAAAAGCTCAAAAATGCAATAAAAAGGGCTTTTTGACCTAAAATTAGGGTTTTTAACCTATTTTATCTTCAAAATCGAAAAACGATATGGTAAAATGCACTCCAGAAAAAAAAAACGATATGGGTATTTTGCGTTTCTCGGATTTTAACCCCCCTAATTTGGGGTTTAACCCCCCCACTTCGGACCAACTTGCCCATGTATGCTTTAGTACTATATTGTCTGATATTGTTTTTTGTTTTTTTCTTATTTTTTTACCTTACACATAATTATAAATAAATAAAATGGACAAGGTAAGGTTCACAGCATACGTGGGTGGGCACGGTGGGTGGAGGGGGGGGGGTTGGGGGAAGGGTTAACCCCCCTTCCAAATTCTAAGAAGGGGTTTTAAATCCCCCTCCCCCCACCCCTTTCAGAAGTGGGGGGGATAAAAGGTTAACTCCCCATTTTTGGAAAAATTAAGAAAAAAAATGTCTTTAAAATGACTTTTAACTGCCTCCAAACTTAAGTTGTAAGGCCAAAATGAATGTTTTAAACAATAAAAAGCTAAAAAAATGCAATAAAAAGTGCTTTTTGACCTAAAATTACCGTTTTTTTACCTTTTTTTTAAATCGAAAAACGATTAGGGTAAAATGCACTCCAAAAAAACGATATAGGTATTTTGTGATTCTCGGATTTTAACCCCGCTCCCTAATTTTGGATTTATTACCCCACTCCTGACCAACCTGTCCCTGTACCTGCCCATGTTCACAGTATACCTTCCAATTTTTGGACAAAAGTTTTTCATCTCTGCGAAATCACAAATTATCGTGTTTTCAATTTTATTTTTGTCACTTTTAACAATGTTGTAATTTTTATTTTAGGGAAGTGTTCAAAGCAAAAGATAAAGCAACAGGAAAAGTTGTTGCGCTGAAAAAAATTTTGATGGAAAACGAAAAAGAAGGGGTATGGTATGGTATGTTGTAACAATAAATAAAAATTATTGGCTATGGCATGGCAAGTACTTACGTTGGTTTATAGGACCAAAAAATCGTACACAGTAGAAAAAGTTGGTGCTATCAGACAGACCTTTGCACTGCCCTTCCTTCCCCCGGGGTTTTTTCGGAAGGTAGGGCAATTCCGAAATGGGGGGCACGGGGGCAATGAAAAGTGGGGGATGGGCAAGCAGGGGAAAAAAGGGAAAAAAAAGAAGGAAAAAGGAAAAAAAAAGGGTGGGGGCAAATCCTCCAATAAAGCGGGGGGGGGATTTCCAGACCGTGCTTAGGTTTGCTTTATGATCCCAGATAAAATTAATGTACAAAGGTGGTTTTTTTGCGAGGTGAATATATCCACATAGCGTCAATAGTTTTTAACCATCTTAGAAGAAATTTTTTTATCCCCTGATATTGAGGCGGTCTTACCTACCGGTACCTGTGCATGTGGCGGGTATTATTTTAAGCCTAAATTTAATATTACCAACACCATAAGTGGGCAGCCTCCTGGATATGGAGAGCTTAGGTGGGCAGGAGGAGGCGTTGGGGGGAGATTATACCCCCAAAAATCTCGATTATAGCCGATAACTCCCTAAAATTTGTGGGGTCCCAGCCAGTACCAGTACTAAAAACGCTAAAAATGGGGTATTTGAGGTATACCGCCAAAAATTTTTTCTAGGACACCCCTCCCCCCAAAGTTTGGAGGGGTATACCCCCTCCAAAATTCGAGAGGCTGCCCACAGCCCACCTACAATGAAAAGTATACCCGAACCTCCAAATTTGGGAAGTGGTGTCCTAAATTTTTTTCGGTTATACCCAAAATATTTCATTTTTAGCTTTTTTTAGTACCTAATGAAAACTTTAAAATTTAGCGGCGGGAATGTTCAAGATACATAGATAAAAATAAAGGGGGGAGGGTTAGGTTGAGGTCAACCCCCTCAGCTCGAAATTTTGACCCTCCCCCACCATACATGGGCAAGTTGGTCCGGAGTGGGGGCTGGGGGTTAATTAAACCCCAAATTAGGGGGGGTTAAAATTCGAGAAACGCAAACTACCCTTATCGTTTTTTTTCTGGAATGCATTTTACCCATATCGTTTTTTGATTTTAAAGAAAAAATAGGTAAAAACGTTAATTTTAGGTCAAAAAGCCCTTTTTATTGCATTTTTGAGCTTTTCACTGTTAAAAACATTCATTTTGACCTCAAAATTTAAGTTTGGAGGCAGTTAGAAGTCATTTTAAAGACATTTTTTTATTTTTCTAAAATTGGGGGGTGGGGGGTTAACTTTCTCTCCCCCCCCACTTCTGAGTGGGAGGGGTTAAACCCCCCTTCTCAGAATTTGGGGGGGAACCCCCCCCCCAACCCCCCGTGCCCATGTATGCCCCCCACTAAGTTAGCAATAATTGATCTCTGGCTGACCCCATAGAATTTAAAATCTGACAATCTGGCCCTCCACCCTATTCGAAAAAATTTTCAGTACCTACCTATTTTTATTCTACATTTTTTCCAAAAAAGTGAATTTTTATTAAAATTTGTGTTTTTACACCTTTTTTATATCTTCTAAGTGTGTTTTTACACCTTGTTTTATTTCTAAGTGTATTTTTACACCCTTTTTATATCTAAATAGCGCATTTTATTCAATCAAGATATATCATATAATTAGCTTTTATGTCAGAAATGTTAATATAGCCTCTATCATAGGTGAGCAGCCTCCCGGATTTTTTTTGGGGGTATACCAGACCCCCGAAATTTGAGAGAGGGTGGGTCCCATTTTCGGGCTATACCTCAAATACCCCATTTTTAGTGTTTTTAGCACTGGGACCCTCAAAATTTTAGATGGGTGTCCGGAGTACCCCCCTATTTTAGGGGGGGGGGTGTCGGCTATAATCGGGATGTTTTGGGGGTATAAATGCCCTCAACCCCCCTCCCCTTCCCACCCATGGTCGCTACAGAAGTGACGTGGAAGTGGGCTGGAATAAAAAAATTAAAAGATGATATTATAACCATAGATGAACAAGGGGGGGGGGAGGGGTAGGGTGGGGTCCACCCCCCTAGCCTCACAATTTTGAGGCCCCCCTAGAAAAAAATCCAGGCCCCCCCTCCCCCCAAATTTTCAAATTTTTTTACCCCTGACCCCCCTCTAGAATTTGAAATCTGACCCTCTTCGCCCTCGAGACAAGTTCTATTATTATCCTAAATTTTCTTTCAAAAACGTGAATTTTTAACACAAATTCATGTTTTTACACCCTTTTATACCTAAATATAGCTTTTTATTCAATAAAATGTAGTATTATCCAATAAAAAAACTATTATTAAACATTTAATGGTTTAAAAGTATTTTGTTCCGGAAATTGGACCCCACCTGACCTCCCTCTAGGTTTCAAAATCTTCCACCCCGGGTCGACCCCTCCTAGGACCCCCCTAGATTTTGAAATGTCATTTACCCGGGGTAAACACCACCCCTAGTTTTTTGACCGTACTCATTTTTTTGGTTTTATTTGCAGTGTTTTTTTTTAATTTATACACAAAAAATTTTGGGTTTAAAAACGTATGCTACCAAATCGCGCGACAACGCGAAAAAAATTAAAAAAAAAATGTCATTCATATTCATTAGAAACATTACATAAAATTTATAAAAAGGTATATGGGTGTCAAGCGCTGAGCGGAGTGAAGTGCGAGAAAATTTTTAAAATTTCTTTTCTGTGAACCCTTAAATTTTTACTTCCGCCGGCCCGAGAGGGGGAGGGAGTGGCATTGCAACCATAGGTGTTTTTGGTTGGGTCCGCTAGGGGGGGTCCACCCCTGGGTGGAAGGTCAAAATTTTTTAGAGGGGGGTGCGGGCGGACCCCCCTGGCTTTTTAGGGGGAGTTGATCCCGGGTACGAGATTTTAAATTTAGGAGGGGGGGTCAGGGAGGTCCAATTTTTTAATAAATTTTTTAAGTGTTTTTAGGTCTAATATTGAATTTTATGTACTAAAACAGCCTAATTAGACCTAAAAAGTGTATTTAAACATTGTTTTTAACTAAAAAACCGTGTTTTTGACAGTAAATAAAAAATATACTTCCAAATTGATCGGAAGGGGGGGGGGGGAGGGGGGTCAGCCTCGCTAGGGGGGGTCAAGCCGGACCGCTTTCGAGCTTTGGGGTAGAGGGGGAGCCCTGGATCTTTTCTAGGGGGGGTCCAAAATTTTGGCTCTAGGGGGGGGTGGACTCCTCTGTCCCCCCAAAAAAACAACCTATAATTGCAACCCCTACAATCGTAGGTGGCCTCTCGGATTTTAGGGAGTGAGGTGAGGGTATACCCGACCCCCGAAGTTTGTGGGGGTCTGTCCCAAAAATTTTGTGGTATACATCAAATACTTCATTTTTAGCGTTTTTAGTACTGGGACCCATCAAATTTTAGGGGGGGGGTGTTCAGGATACCCCTAAATGTTAGAAGGGGGGGGGGTCGGCAATAATCGAGATTTTTAAAAGGTTTAACCCCCCCCCGCCCCCTTATGCCCACAACCCCCCAAGCTAAAAGCTACGCCTTTGGACCTCCCGTTCCCTCAAATTTTTTTATTTTGACACCCTACTTCTCTCAATCCACCCACTCCCGCCCCCTTTTGAGCCCAAGTTTGGGTATAAATCTAGGTCAAAATTTACTGTCACAAACATGTTTTTCAGGGACGTACTTATGGGGAAAGAGGTGGCAGCCGTCCTCCCACCCCTGCCCTTGAAATGGTCGATAGAAAGACGATGGTAAAAGTTGGTGGTTTTCAGAGGCTATAAAAATTCAAAATTTTCTGTGAAATAGCTGTGGTTTGTTTGTTTGCATAGGCAGTTTTCCCTCAGGTAATTTCCTCCAAAAAAGCTGCTACCTTTGCGGGTTGAAGCCATGGGTCTTCTTCTTTTAATGTGGTGATATTTTTGGTGCAGTTGAAAAAGTGGTTGACATTTGTGTGTAGACAAAAAGTGGAGGGGTACGGACCTTCCCTGGACCCCCTTCTAGCTTTAAAGGGCCTTTTTTTTACCCGAGGTAGCCACCCTCTTAGCTTGCGGTCTATGCTCACCCATGTTTATTGTACCATACATTTTTAGTCTGGCCCACGTCATTTCTTTACAGACTTAAGTTTTTTTAATTTAATTTTTTATTATTTGTTAATTTTACAGTCTGCTGAAATAAAATATCGTTTTATGTGAAAATATAGTTTTTTATATTGATCTTTAGTTTCCAATTACGGCGTTACGAGAAATAAAAATGTTACAGAAATTAAGACATGACAATGTCACGGAACTTTTGGAAATTTGTAGCTCAAAAGGTACGTCATAATTTTAAAAAAATGTCTTCATTGCGTCACCAAATTATGTTTTTAATTATTAATACTGAAGAAACACCTATTTAAGTAATACATAAATAATAATGTGTCACGGGTGAACTAGGGATTCTAGCCACACAAAATCTCGAAACAACCATAGGTGTTTTTTGGGGGGGGGACAGAGGGGTGCACCCCCCCCTAGAGCCAAAATTTTGGACCTCCCCCTAGAAAAAATTCAGGGGGGTCCCCCCCTCCCCCCCCAAAGCTCGAGAGCGGTCCGGCCTGACCTTCCCCCCCCAGCCCTCAGGCTGACCACCCCCTCCCGACCAATTTGGAAGTATATTTTTTTATTTACTGTCAAAAACACGGGTTTTTAGTTAAAAACAGTGTTTAAATACACTTTTTAGGCCTAAATAGGCTGTTTTAATACATAAAATTCAATATTAGACCTAAAAACACTTAAATTATTGAGTTAAAAAATTTTTGCTAAAAAATTGGACCCCCCCCCCCTAAATTTGAAATCTCGCATCGTGGTCGACCCTGCAGAAAGCCAGGGGGGTCCGGACCCCCCTGCCCCCCCCCCCCCCTAAAAAATTTTGGCCTTCCACCCGGGGGTGGACCCCCCCTAGTGGACCCGACCAAAAACACCTATGGAAATAACTAGCACTGAAGTTTAATTATTGTTTAAAGATGTTTTTTCTTTAGTTTCTAAATTTGGGGCGATTACACTTCAGGAACCCCAACATTTTTATGATTGTATGATTTTTTTCTGCCAACCAAAACCAAAATGAAATTGACAGGGGGTTAAAGATTGTTCGTTTGCAAAAAAGTAGTTTTCAAGCAGTTATTTAGTTTTAAAAAATTAAAACATTTTTTCCAAAGAAAATATTTTAGTTTTAACATTAAGTTCAGATCTAAAAATCAACGACATATTTAGAGTTTGATTAGAGGTAGAAAAAAAGGAGGGATGCTAAATCTTCAATAAGAATACAAATCAAACATATGAATAACAATTTAACATATGTTTCTGATTAAATGTAAAACGCAGTGAAAATTTTAAGTATTTATAAAAAATAAAAAAAAGATTTATATTAAACAAAATTAATCAATAATGTAAAATTATTGCATTATTAACGGCTAAACTGTATAATCATTTTAATGTTTTGCATTGATGTCGTGTACAATTTGTAGCCAGCTCTTTCAATCGGCAGAGATCGACGTTTTACCTTGTATTGGCTTTCTGCGAACACGACTTAGCCGGCTTATTGAGCAACAAAAGCGTAAAATTTGTGCTGGCTGAAGTGAAGAAAATTATGAAGCAGTTGTTAGAAGGTGATTTTTAGTTTCTCTTTTTTCTTCTGCAGGAGAAATAATGTTGGAAGTAAAGCAGGGAATGCCAGCTTGGAAGTATATATTTGTAGCTTTATCCAACCATTAAAACAGATTCGGTAGCCACCACCTGATTTTTTTACACAGAGAAAAGAAGCACTCTTTTGGATTTTTGGCATTTTCGTGCACAATCTTAAAAAAAGATATTTGACGTTGCTCCACCAATTTTTATATGTCACCCAAGGTGACTATGAAAATAGAAAAAGTAGAGTGGGATCCACGTCCATGCCACTAACTTAGAATATTTGCACTCTCCCTCCTAAAAGTTATTTAGACCATCAATTTTGCATCCATATGCCCTCCTAAAAATTTGCATCTGATTGCTTCGTCCCTTCGAAAAAATTTTAGATGTTATTGTAAAATTTCCACAAAAAACGTGATTTTTTAATTCAAATGACTATTTTTAGAGCATTTTTATGCCTACACATTTTATTTTATTTAATAAAATGTAGTATACTATATAATTTGAAAACTACTATTTATAGTTTAAAAGAGTTTTGGTTGAGATATTGCACGTGTTACACCGAAAATACCTTTATTTGTAGCGTGTTTAGTGGTTCGACGATTGGACTTGTGTAATTTTTAGAAGTCCTTGTTCAATAAATGCATTTCGAACAGAAATGATACTCACTGAGGAAATTGTTATTTTTTGCTTTTTTGTAAACAAACTGACGATACAACAGAACTTACCTGTAATCTCCATTCCTTAGTACTTTATCGACTGACTTTCTAGCTGTACATCATCACATGTTAATTTTGCTCGATCAGTAACTTGTATTTATAGGGTGTCGTACTTCTGAAATATTTACAAGCCGTATACAACAGAGGTAATTATACATGCGACAATGTAAATCGGGGTATTTTTTTGTAGGTTTGTACTTTATTCACAGCTGCAAAATCCTTCATCGAGATATGAAAGCGGCTAATATATTGATTACGAAGCACGGGGTGCTGAAATTGGCAGATTTCGGTCTAGCTCGACCCCTGTTAAAAAAGCAGGGGGATCAAGAGCCCTGTTACACCAACCGCGTCGTTACACTGTGGTACAGGTATGTCACTTCGACGTAATTATACGTGATAAGATAAGCCTCGCAGATTTGGGGTAGGAAGATAGTCAATAACTCTAAACCCTTCCTTCCTGACCATCTATGGCCAGGATTCGAAAGGGATTTTCTGGGGTTACAAATCTTAAGTTATAAGATTTTTAGTCAAAAAATACCCATACCCTTTTATAAAGGTACACCACTTAAAAAATTCAAAGGAAAATGTAGTAAAGACCGTAAGCTATCATTATTTATGTCGTAAAATATCCGTAATCCCCAGCTCCCTACACTGCGTAGCTATCGCTTATAGCTTCCTTTGCCTTTTAAAAGGTAATTTGGAAAGGGCGAAGAACATGCACCTCAAATTTTCGGGGTCCTTCGGCCATAGAAAAAACCCCGTTCTTGCATAAAAATAACAAAAATCTCGTCAAATTCCACAAGGCCGCAAATACATAGAACCTTCTGAGCGTTTGAATCATTTGGGAAAGGATCAGCTCAAGTGCAAGCCCCTGTATATCTACCTATTTTAGAGATATTGTTCAGCTATGTCCAGCTGCGTACATTGTGGACGCGGGTTCGCAAAAATATAACGCAACTAAAGTCTTTTCAAAAATGATTGAGACTTAAAAAATTTTCATTTGAGTATACAAAAATTTTATTAATGTATAGAGTTTAATTTTAGCTGTAATTTGATTAATTATCGTCTAAATCAACCCTATTCTTTGTGAAATATGCTCATCTAAAAGTTTTTTTTAAAGTTTCAATTATTTTTAAGCACACTTTGCTATGTTGATATTTTGTTGGTACACCCACCACGAAAACTTTTTTTAGCACTAACAAGGATCAAAATTTTAATAATCTAAATCAAAGTTTTCAAAAAAAGAATTGTAAGCACTCTCCCTCTTGGGCCGAAATTAAGGGATGGGAGTTCATGGGTTATTTTTAAATTCTATAAGCGAGGTTAAAACCTTAAGCCGCAATACTTCTACCCACCAATGGCTTATCTCCCCCTAAGTCCCTTATCAAATTATGCCCAGTTATCGACTTAAGGGGTTTATTATCCAGGAGAGATTTAGGTCGCTGGTGTAATAATATTTATTGTAAATATTATGCTGGTTGTTTTGAACACCGGAATTCCTAGTGTGCGAACGACGCTACTTCCCGGCTGCTACTAAAATATGGGGTTTTCACATCCATAGCTTTGTATATGAAATATTATTATAAAAAGAAAACATAGTTTTACAATATCGTTCTCTTTTTTTAACTGTTATACCAAATTAAATAATAATTATATTTGCTAGTTGTTTCAGGCCGCCAGAACTCCTGCTGGGCGAACGGCACTACTCCCCGGCAATTGACATGTGGGGCGCGGGCTGCATCATGGCGGAGCTGTGGACGCGCTGCCCGATCATGCAGGGGGAGACGGAGCAGCGCCAACTCACACTCATCTCACAACTATGCGGGACCATCAGGTAGCCGGTGGGCCTATCGAAGGGATTAGGCGCCTAGAGACGCATCTAATCTATTAAAAAATGATTTTGACCGCAACATTTTTTAGAAAAGCATAAATTTTACCAACGATGCGATTGATTTTTATAAAAGTTGTATTTCTAGAGTTTAATGATAGCTATCCATTGATAAAAAATAGATTGAATTAAACGTATTGCTACCGAGACATGCTCGTCTGAAAACTTTTTTCCAGGTTAGGAACAGACTTTAGTTTTTAAAGAGGAAGGAGATTTACGAATGGGGAGGAATGCTATGAAAACCTAAGTTTAGTACTATAAGACACTCGTAGAATTTAAGCGGTTTTTTGTGGTGAGATGGTACAACGGGTTTTAGGGATGCTACCAAAACCTAAGTGTAGTACTGTAAAACACTCGTAGAATTTAAGCGCTTCTTTGTGGTGAGATGGTACAACGGGTTTTACGTTTCACCCGAATCGACTCTATCGTAGTACTGTGTAGGACTTATGTTTTTTGAACGCCCATCTCTA
>JASAMX010009566.1:0-13910 GCA_030248175.1 Microlaimidae sp. YZB2_3 | reverse complement strand
TCCAATTAAAAATTAAATGTAATTTTAAGGTAACTAAAAATATTTTGTATCTCGTTTTACTGAGCTTTCCTATATACTTAAAGGACAGTTGTCCTAAATACATTGAATTCCTACCCGGTAAGTACAGCTCTTACAGTTGTTTCCGTCAGTAGGTTGTGGGCAGGTAGGAGGCCAAAAATGTCTTGGTGCAAAAGACAAGGCGGAGGAAGCAAAAACTGCTTCGTAGGCACAAGGCAGGTAGGAGGCAGGTAGTTCTGTTGTTAGAAGGCAGGTAGGAAGCAGGTAAATGTGCCTCGGAGGCAAGTAGGTCAAAGCAGGTAGATTTTGAATAAAAGCAGCTAGATGGCAGGCAGGAAGGCAAGTAAAAACTTCATTTCCAAATGAGACACCCCGTTTTTATTGGGTTTTTAGTGAACGAACTTTAACGAAATTTAGAACAAAAGAGGTTTATGTAACCAAAAACTTAGGGTTTAAATTTTGTTAATTTCTAAACAGTAACAAATGAATGGGACTTTAAAAAAAAATTAACTATGGTATGGTTGGGTTATTTCGTCTGTGGTGCGTTTTATAATAATACAAATTATAATATGGCGAAGCGAATACATTAAAAATTAATTTAGTTTTTCTTAATTATTGTTGAAAACAAGGTACAAAAATTAACTTTTTTGATCACCAGAAAATGGAACATCAAGTTCCGCAATTAGTTGAAGTTTTTTTGACACAAAGTATATGTTTCAATTATATTTTTTGTTTAATAACATCAAAATTAAGTTTAAGTTTAAAATCCACAGCTATTTTAAATAATAAAACATACCACATTGGCTGTAATTTCTGACATCAAAAGCATACATGCCAGAACGGCCACGATTAAAACAGTTTGTGTTTGCATTTTACTATAAGGGCAATTGCAATTAAGAATTTATTTAAAAATTTATAGTATAACACTGAGTGGTAGTTTGCCTGTGGCTTAAGTGGCTTAAATAGCAGATTAGTAGGAACGAGACTATTTATACCAAAGTATCACGCAATTTTGTCAAAAGAATTGCGATCATATTGTTTTTAGGTAGTTTGCAAAGAAGTAGAGCTTAGCGGGGAGTCTATGTGTGGGGTATTTGAAAAATTCAACCCAAGTAAAAGCCAAAACAAGTAAAAGTCAACACTAGCGAATTCTAAGTCATATGTATTTAATGTAAGGCGACAGGAAACTCATGTTATTCCAGATTGGGGCAGTGATGTATACAATTATTAACAGACTAAAGGCTGGCTCATACTTATGACAAAACGTCCTTTGGACAAAGTCCAAAAGACAATTTTAGAAAAGCCAAAACTTCCTTTGGACAGCTAGAAGTCCTTTGGACGAAGTATAAATGCTACTCGAGATTTGTCCCAAAATCCAAAGGAAGAAGTCCAAGGAACAAAACGTATGAACACGTTGTCCTTTGGACAAAATCCAAAGGACGATTTGACGCTGTGTTCGTCCTTTGGACAAAGTCCAAAGGACGTTTTGTCATAAGTATGAACCAGCCTTGAATGTTTCACCCTTTCTGAACATTAAAGTAAAGAAATAAACTCCCAGAAATGGAATTCCCTAGGACTCCTATATGTTAATTGAATTGTTGAATTGATTGTTGTTGAATTATTGAATTGTTGCGTTTTTTTTTATTTTATACAGAGAAACCAAACCTGATTTACATTCGCGATAATTATCATAAAGGTTAAACCACATAAATTCCGTTTTAAACAAGGATTGTTTTTGTGTTGAATGGTGAAAATGATGCAATTTTTATTGTTAAAAACAAAATGATTGTAAATTTCCAATTATTCCTGGATCACAAATTTTTTTTTACTTAAATAAAAATTTCAACCTTTTTCATTAAATATTTTTTGGTTCCATCATAGGTTTTTTATTTATAGTTAAAATTGTAGTTATTTTAATTTATTATTGGTTTTAAAACTGCTACAGTAAGTATTACCATTTATAGTAAAATTCAGTGGTGGAATTTCATTCGTGGCTATTTTGCATTGTGCTGTGTTTAATGGCAGTAAAATGCTATTCTTTAAAAATAAGGTAAATGAAGAGTAATCACGAATATGACATTTATAGGCCGGAAATATTTTAATTACGGTAGTTAAGTGGTCACGACATATCTTTTGTCACTGTAAACGACCAAAATTAATAATTTTATTCAATATGAATAAAGTAGGCAAAATACGATATTTCTATAAAATTACAATCATGAAATTTTAAAAACTTTTTCCCAAACAATTACAAATTTATGACGCAAACCTTGTATGTGACCAAAACACAAACATGTTTATATAGAATTTTGCATTTTTTCTTTTAGCTATATTTACTGCGTTCAATATAATATCAATTTCAAAATATCAACAAAGACGTCAGTGTCTAAAAAATGTCGCAAGCACAAAAATTATTTTGTAAAAGGGATTGAGATTTGGAAAAAAAAATTCAAATGGACATTTTTATGCTGGACAAGGTAATTTAAAAGAAAAACGTAAAAAACAGCCTCCCAAACTGCAAAACAGATTGGGCTTAGTGAGATATTAATGAAAAAATTATAATTTATAATCAGGCAAATTCTTTAAAGGATTGGTATTTTAAAAAACCAATACTAACATGAACATTTTTATGAAGGCACTTTTGAATTTTGGAATTTCAAAAATTTTTTGTATTTAAACTGGTATAAAAGTTTTAATAAGAAACACTAGTCAATTGAGAGCCAAAATATAATGTTTTTTTGGAAAAAATAACATAGACAGCTTTTTATACTTGATACTGACAATCTTTTTTCACCAAAGGATCGCCAGCCCGTACGCCCCTCCCCCAATACAGTACACCCACCATCACCAGTGCAATACACCCACTCCCAATTAAATAAATATACTTAAATTTAACCTTAAATACTCTAGATTATTGTTATAAGTAAAAAAACATAAATAAATTACTAAAATAAAACTGCACAAATAATACTAAAAGTATAAAAAAACTAACAATTTCATTTAAAAAAAATAAATGTTACCAAAAAGATAGTTCAGTGGAAACTGATCAACTACTTGCTCTAATTTTTTATGATTGGTTACATATTCAAAAAAAATCTCAGAATTTTTTTAGCTTTAAAATGTCATATAGTATTCGTGATCACGTCATATATGTTTCGCTCCATGGGATAGGTTGTCGGAGGAGCAGCGGCAAAAGAGGGCTTTAAAATAAAGGTGCGAATATGGCTAAAAGAAAGCGGCGCGGCGCGTTATTAGATATAAATGTGGGCGTCCTGTTATGCGCGCGGTGTCCTTTGATGCGCACGGGATTCCTTCCCTTTAGAACAATGGATTTTGGCCAAGGTGAATGTTTTTATTAAAATCTAATATTTTATGGGGGGGAATTCCATATTCTAATTGATCACGTATGCTTTAAGAATCGGGTTTTTCTAAGCGAACAAAAGGAATATTGTATGGATGCTGATCAAAACTATGCTCGAAAAATTAGTTGTCTTTGAACTAGCTTAAATTTAATGGTACTGGATATTAGTTGATGAAAAACTACAATGTCAGTATATAAACAACTTCTTAGTGGAAAATAAAATTAATTAGGCTAAAAACTGTGTTGGTACTGGATATTAGTTGATGAAAAGCTACAATGTCAGTATATAAACAACTTCTTAGTGGAAAATAAAATTAATTAGGCTAAAAACTGTGTTTTGGGTTTTTTAATAATAAAGATTTCAAATTTATTGTAAAATTAAAACAATACTTATGAAAAAAGATCACTTTCAAACAGAGACAAATACATTAGCTTTTGACTATAAATAGTCTGAAAACAGTTTTCCAAGCGTTGTGGTGATAAAAATTTTAAAATCAATTACAAACCTTAATTGGACGTAAGCTGGGAAGACATAAGCTGGAAATTTGAAACCGAAATTTAAAGTTGCTGAAAAACTTATACATATAAGCCTATGTACGTAGGCCTTAACCAAAACCTAAACCAAAATCAATTTTTTATTTAGAGATCATTCTTGTTTTTAGCGGTTGCAAGTTCCAAAATTTTACGACGAATCTTTATTTAGGCTATAAAGGCCACGCACCTCAGACAAATTTTTTTATCGTACATGGTATAAATATTTTTTGGCAAACATTTTAAAAAAAGTTACCGAATCCAAAAGTTTCCACAAAATAATATCACACAGCATTTTATATAATCGGGAAAATCAACGTTTTTAAACAAACGTTTTTATTTTTGTAACACTTTCTTCAATAATTATATTGACCTATAACACATATCATTAACTCTGCAAAAAGCAATAAAACATCCAGAATTAAGGATATAACAGAAATATTAAAATTTGGCAAGCGTACAATATCAGAAAAATAACTAAAACAACATATTTGGTAGTTTTAAAAAAGTCCATATTTGGATTTTTAAACCAAGTAAAAAAAGCCAGATTGGCGCTATGTTTATGATTTCTCTGAATTAAAAAAAACATTTGTCAAAAATGCGTACTGGTGACTGACTGTTTTTGTTGGTATTCAAACAAAATTCTGTTTAAAAAGATACATCATACATATACACAGCTACTCTATAGCCAGAAAAATGGAATTTAAAAAACTCATGCTCAAAGCAGTCGGGAAATTGCCACTTTTACCCATTTATGATTTTTTCTTACACTTTAAAAGGGAGCCTTCTAATTTAAATACTTAAAAAAAGTTTTTGAAATATCGCCAAAAATTGCTATAAGCATTGCACTGAATTTTTATGCATCAAAAACTAAGTAACAATTTAACTGAAATACTTTAAAATAAAAATGTATCTCACTAAGAGCCACAATTTTTAGGATTCGGAACTCCCCTCACAATTGGAAATAAGCGTTTGATATCCTAAAACAAAAATTGGCTATTACATAAAAAAATTGCAAAATATCTTAAGATATTTTGCAAATGTTGATTAGAAATAGACGGAATACTTCAAAAAACTATATAAGAAAAGCATGGCTTTATTCAATTACCATTCCATTCAATCTCGGCAAAACTACATGTGGGTTTTATCGTTTTTATCCAATAAAAAATAAAAACTGTGGAATAATCAACTAAACGATTTACCGTTGTGGTTGTTGCGTTTGTAAATCTTTTGTTTATCAGGTTGTTAATTTTATCAATTTTATGTTGTACTTTTAATTAATACAGTTTTTGAAAATTTATGGTCATTGGAGATTGATTTATTTCCAGCACTTATTGGCTAAAAGCGATTTACAACATAGTGTCATAATCCTGTGGAGATTTTTGACACTAAAAAACGTCCGTTCAATTAGAAGATTTTTTAGCATTTTACTTCAAGTTTTATTAATTATATATGTCTAAAGACTTATATAATTGTAATCCACGAGAAACAGATGATTTTTCAATATTTACAATATTGTAATAGTCTCAAGTAGAAAAGTTATTGTTTCATTGTTAAATTTCTTATTTAAAAGAAAATATTACTTCATCATAAGAGAATTTAAAAGGTTTTTCAGTTACAAGTTTTCGTAAAAATTCAGAACCTCTATACAAAAACATAAAAAACCTGGAACTTCAAATCGGCTTTAAAAGGTAAAAACTGGCCCAAAATAATCATGATTAGGTCGTAATTTTCATAAGTTTTGTTTAGGTTGAAGTTTGTTTATTGGGTGCATAAAATTTTAATACAGATGAAAAACTAGAATAATTGCTCACTAGCTTGCAGTAGTGTCAGTTTTTTAACAACTGAGACTGGCCTTGGGGCGGTTGCAGCATAAAATTTGAATTATGCAAAGTTTATGAGATATGTAAATAAAATTACATTTATAAAAATACAGAAACCGTATTTAATATTAATTCAATTTTAGTATTTATACCAAAAAAGAAGACAAAAACTATATCAAACATTATTGCTGAAAATAAAATTTCATAAGAAGGCTTAGTGCCAGGATCGTTGTCTGGCAATCTGGCTTGTATACGTAGATTTTAGTGTAGTTCAAATAATTATCGTTTTTCACAGTACAATTATTATTTTAATATACCAAATTTTAACCCTTTGGGATTTTTTGTTTAAAAACCAATGCACATCCGCAGAATGGATTCCACACAGATATATAATGTAGATGCGGACAAACAAAAGTTTAAAATAGACACTTCCATTAAAATAAAGTATTAATTTATTTTAATAGAATTTGTAAAACTTCGCTCCGGCCATTTAGCTACGGACCCACTTGGCTCCCAGCACTCTTTTCTCCCGGCCAATTTTGCTTCTGACAAATTTTTTCAAATTATTTATGCTTTAAATACCTATCCGTTAGTGTTACTCGTTACTCACCCATTTCGCTTGAGGCTCATTTCACTCACGATCAACATCTTTTTCACATAAAAATTCAAAAGCCAAAAACACGCGAAAATTTCCAAAGATAACTTTTATTTAATAGTGTGCTTTGAAAAAATGTTTTTTAATTGTTTTGAATTGCAATTTGGGTCAAAGATGTTGTTCAAGCATTAGTACTATGTAACAATTATTTTGTACCTAGAGCAGTGAAGAGAAAACCTTATCAATAAGGTTTTACTTAAGTTTTAATAAGCTAAGCCTTAAGAAAACTTAAGCAAAACTTTGTTGTGATAACTTATTGCTCAAAAATCTTGTTGTTTTGTTCCAAAGAAATTTTATCACTGAATATTTTTCGTACAAATTTAGGCTTTATGCAAATTTATACAAACTTTATACCCCTTTTATAGTTACATTTTAGCCTATTTGATGAAAAGAAAATGTGTGGGCAGTTTATGAAACCCATTATTCGATAAACATGCTTTTCTATGCCAGTAGTAATCGTTAACTGAATAGCAACTGAACACTAAAATGCTTTGTACACTAAAGAAATAGACTTTTCCAGCGAAGTGGGCCCCATTAAAAAAAATAATAAATTTGCAAAAAATTGCTGAAAACAAAATGAGCCGAAAGTCGAGTAGCAGAGCAAAACAAAGTGGGCCATGAAGGGCAAACTTCATAAAATCGCTGCCGTCGTGTGGTATATTTTTAACAAAAAAATAAGCGTGTTTTTTTGTACGAGAAACACAATATCTTGACAAAAAATGCACCAATCTCAAACGATCAAGATATCAAATTAAAATAGAAAATAGCCGCTTTCTTTGAGTGAATAATTTGTAATGTAAATCGTTATAGCCATTGAGCAATCTTTCACGTACAGAATTGTCGAAAAACGGCATCTTTGGGGTGTCATAACTTCTGAACCACTGGAGATATTTTGTTGAAAAACAATTTTGTGGGCTATTGAGAGCAGGGGTAAGATTTTCACAAAAAAATTATCAAAATCTAAAACAAAAAGTTTGACTCCGCACCGCACCTACTTCACTTTGTGTTTTTAGCGAAAAAAATGGAGTGTTTTTTGTACGAGTAATGCAACATCTCAACAAACACTGCACCAATCTTAACGATCAAGGTATAAAATTAAAGTATAAAGTAGCCGCTTTTTTTGAGTGCATAATTTGTAATACAAATCGATTATACCCATTGAGCAATCTTTTACGTGGAGAATTGACGAAAAACGCTATTTTTGGGGGTCATTACTCGTGAACCACTGGAGACATTTTGTTGAAAAAAAATTTTGTGGGCTATTGGGGGCAGGGCTAAGGTTTTCACAAAAAATTATCAAAATCGACGACAAAAGTTTGATTCCGCACCTTCCTTTAAGCAAACTTATACGATATATAATAATAATAACAATAATAATTTATACTCATTTATTCTTAAATAAAAATAAAGCAATATTAGCCTCAGAGAACTCTTTAATTTAACCTTAACCCACTATTCAAAAAATTAAAATCGTTAAATGGCAAAGGTGGTCCACTTCGTTTTGCTACTCAATTTCCGGCTCATTTTGTTTTCAGCAATTTTTTGCCAATTTAATATATTTTAATGGGGCCCATTTCGCTGGAAAAAAGTCTATTTCTTTAGTGTACAGTACAAAAAATATTCTGCGAAAAAAATTCTTTGGAACAAAGCAACAAGATTTTTGAGCAATAAGTTATCACAACAAAGTTTTGCTTAATAAGAAAAACAAAAACTATGAGGGAAACCGAAAAAACCCAAGATCAACACATATGAAAAAATTAGAGTAAAAATACCATGAAAACAGCCTACAAAAATTATAAATTAATAAATAAATGGTTCACATGATGTGCTAAAATTAACCAAAAATAATGTAATTTTAATTAAAAAATACGTTTCGCTCCTTTTAATCTCCTAGATGTATTTTTTAATAAAACAAACTACTTGAAGGAGGCGAACAGGAGCTCGTCAGCAGGCAAATTCGCGTCTTTCAAGAAAACAAAACATGCTAAAACGCGTGCATGCAAAATAACTAAAAACAAAAATTAAAATGAACAAACAAAAAAATTTTCTAAAAAAACGGTAGAAAACTTACGTTTAATGGATAAAAAATAAAAAGTAAAAACATCCTTGGAATTAAAAATAAAATCACTTGTAATTACAGAATAAAACAAATTAAAAGTTGTGGATGTAAACCGTTAATGAACAGAAAATACAAACAATAGAAATTGGCATAAAAGATATGATAATTTTCTGGGACTAAAGTTTAAAAAAAAAACAAAAAAAGAACTGCCGTAAACTTTAAAACAGACCTGTATAACCCTAAATAATTTTTTTTTTTAAAATTGTATTTTTTAGAAAAAGTTTTCTTAAGGCTTAGCTTATTAAAACTTAAGTAAAACCTTGTTGATAAGGTTTTTTCTTCACTGCTCTAGGTACCAAATAATTGTTACATAGTACTAATGCTTGAACAACATCTTTGACCCAAATTACAATTCAAAACAATTAAAAAACATTTTTTCAAAGCACACTATTAAATAAAAGTTATCTTCGGAAATTTTCGCGTGTTTTTGGCTTTTGAATTTTTATGTGAAAAAGATGTTGATCGTGAGTGAAATGAGCCTCAAGCGAAATGGGTGAGTAACGAGTAAGACTAACGGATAGGTATTTAAAGCATAAATAATTCGAAAAAATTTGTCAGAAGCAAAATTGGCCGGGAGAAAAGAGTGCTGGGAGCCAAGTGGGTCCGTAGCTAAATGGCCGGAGCGAAGTTTTACAAATTCTATTAAAATAAATTAATACTTTATTTTAATGGAAGTGTCTATTTTAAACTTTTGTTTGTCCGCATCTACATTATATATCTGTGTGGAATCCCTTCTGCGGATGTGCATTGGTTTTTAAACGAAAAATCCCAAAAGGTTAAAATTTGGTATATTAAAATTATAATTGAACTGTGAAAAAACGGTAATTATTAGAACTACACTAAAATCTACGTATACAAGCTAGATTCCCGGACAACGGTCCCGGCACTAAGCCTTTGTATGAAATTTTATTCTCTGCAATAATGTTTGATATTGTTTCTGTCTTCTTTTTTGGAAAAATACTAAAATTGAATCAATATTAAATACGGTTTCTCTATTTTTAGATGTATAAAAATAGAGAAACCGTATTTAATCAATATTAAATACGGTTTCTCTATTTTTATAAATGTAATTTTATTTACATATCTCATAAACTTTGCATTATTCAAATTTTATGCTGCAACCGCCCCAAGGCCAGTCTCAGTTGTTAAAAAACTGACACTGCTGCAAGCTAGTGAGCAATTATTCTAGTTTTTTTTCTGTATTAAAATTTTATGCACCCAATAAACAAACTTTAACCTAAACAAAACTTATGAAAATTACGACCTAATTATGATTATTTCAGGCCAGTTTGCACCTTTCAAGGCTGATTTGAAGTTCTAGGTTTTTTATGCTTTTGTATAGAGTTTCTGAATTTTTACGAAAACTTGTAACTGAAAAACTTTTATTAAATTCTCTTATGATGAAGTAATATTTTCTATTAAATAAGAAATTTAACAATGAAACAATAACTTTTCTACTTGAGACTATTACAATATTGTAAATATTAAAAAAAACATTAGTTTCTCATGGATTACAATTAAGTCTTTAGATATCTAATTAATAAAACTTAAAGTAAAATGCTAAAAAATCTTCTAATTGAACGGACATTTTTCAGTGTCAAAAATCTCCACAGGATTATGACACTAGTAAATCGCTTTTAGCCAATGAGTGCTGGAAACAAATCGATCTCCAATGATCATAAATTTTCAAAAACTGTATTAATTAAAAGTACAACATAAAATTGATAAAATTAACAACCTGATGAACAGAAGAGACATTTACAAACGCAACAACCACAACAGTAAATCGTTTTAGTAGGTTATTCCCACAGTTTTTATTTTTTATTTGATAAAAACGATAAAACCCACATGTAGTTTTGCTGTAGTTGAATGGAATGGCAATTGAATAAAACCATGTTTTTCTTATATAATTTTTTTAAATATTCTGTCTATTTGTAATCAACATTTGCAAAATATCTTAAAGTGTAATAGCCAATTTTTGTTTTAGGGTATCAAACGCTTATTTACCACTGGGAGGGGAGTTCCGAATCCTAAAAATTGTGGCTCTTAGTGAGATACATTTTTATTTTAAAGTATTTCAGTTAAATTGTTACTTAGTTTTTGATCCATAAAAAATCAGTGCAATGCTCATAGCGATTTTCGGCAATATTCCAAAATCTCTTATTAAGTATTTAAATTAGAAGGCTCCCTTTTAAAGTGTAAGAAAAAAACATAAATGGGTAAAAGTGGCAATTCCCCGATTGCTTTGAGCATAAGTTTTTTAAATTCCATTTTTTCTGGCTATAGAGTAGCTGTGTAAATGTATGATGTGTCTTTTTAAACAGAATCTTGTTTGAATACCAACAAAAACAGTCACCAGTGCGCATTTTTGACAAATGTTTTGTTTTAATTCAGAGAAATCATAAATATTGCGCCAATCTTGTTTTTTTACTTGGCTTAAAAATCCAAATATGGATTTTTTAAAACTACGCAATATGTTATATGTTGTTTTTGTTATTTTTCTGATAATGTACGGTTGCCAAATTTTAATATTTCTGTTATATCCTTAATTTTGGTTGTTTTAGCGCTTTTTACAGAAAAAGTTAGTATTTTTTACATAATTGGTTTAGTCATAATTTCATTTTAATACTTTTGCACCGGGAAAATCTTCAACGCATCAGGATGCTTTAAGCATGCAATGATGAAATTTAAAAGCTTTAAGTTTCCCGCAATCATATTTTGCAAGTTTTTTTAATCTTTGTTGACTCATGAACGTGTTTTAACTTAAGTCAATATTGATAAATAAATAAATTTTAAATTTAGTCTCTTGGCATTTACAAATCAGCAGCAGAAGCATTGATTATTGCTTCAACTATGTATCTGATAAAGAAGCAAATTTGAGCATGCTGTTACCACGTTTAATCCGCTTATAGAAAATCTTACACTTTAAATTCAGTGTTTTAAAACCTACCCATCTGGTATCGTCATAGATGGTATGATTTATACTATTACTCTAATCAAACTTTTTATAGATATACGGCTCTTGAATGAGTCGGTTTTTGTTAGTTCTATGGGGTGTTAACTATATTTTGACAATATTTCTTTAAACCTTTATCTTGCATTTAAACAAAAAATAGAATAAAATAATAAAAACAGGTTGGACTGGAACTGTATAATAAATGCTATCTGAACATAAACATAAAAATATAACATTATATTAAGATTCATCTTGTGAAAATTAATGCATAATTTGAAGCAGAAAAGAAATGACACTTTATTTGTTGTGTTATAATAAGGACGTGTGTGTTATAATAGGTCATAATGAGGACGTTTTTTTAAAACTTCTATCATATTAAAACCTGGGCTTATAGCCTGCATCGTATACTTTTTGCAAAGTATATAAAAACCAAAATTTTAATTTTGGACATTTAAAAACACTTTTAAATATCAACTAGTGTTTTATATTTTTTTTTCTGTCAAAAATTACAAATGCTGAAATTTATATATTCCTTTTACTTTTTTAAAAATTGACAAATGCATTTTGTTTTTAAGAACAAGCCTATCTAAAAATCATTTGAAATGGTAATTTTAAAGTAAATTATTTAAAAAAAAAGTTTAGCGTTTGTTGAACAGAGAAAGGCGTGAGGAAATGACGTGATATTTTAAAATTTAAAAAAATATTAAAAAAATAAAACGAAAATATATATAAAAATATCTGTAGGTATAAATATAAAACAATTGCCTTGTACTGAAAAAAATGGTGTTGGAATGTTTTATAAACTAGAAACTTATTTTAAAAGATAAACTAGAAAGTTATGTTATAAATATCAATTTAAGTTTGTATCTAGTATTTAGGTCAACATAATGGTATCGCTTCTATATATAAATTGTCTTTTGTTGGAAAGATATAATCAGTAAATTGTTTCATTGAATCCACATAATTTTGAAAGAACTATGGTTACCAAATATTATTTGATTTGCAAACTGAAAAACTATTCGCTGGTCTAGTCTAAATGTGGTATATTATCAAACGCGGGGTGTTGTTTATTATACCGATACTTCAAATGGACAACAAATTTATCGGATTGTTGAGACGCGTTTATAGCTAAACATACATACTTTCATATTTAAAAAAGACCCGTAAACAGTGTTGACATTGGCAAACTTATTGCACAAGAAAAAAAATTAAATATAAATATATCGAAGTTTTTTATTGATTGATTTTATTTTTAATCGATATCTTAACAATGACAGCTGGTGGCGCTCCAATGGTAAGAATTTTTAATATTTATTTCTCTGCATTATGTTTTCTGACCTACATATTTAAAAACAGTCAAACTATAGGTGGACCACAAGTGGTTGAATTTTTTAAAGGAAACAAGTGCTAATCATATAAAACAAGATTTCAGTTTCATTGATTTACAAATATTCACAAAATTTGATAACTGAACGAAAACTAAAGAATTGGTTTTAAATGTTTCGTTGTCCGATGACCAAAAACCTTAAACCATTAATAGTTCTTTTCAAAGAATAAATATTTTTAATAGGAAGAAAGAGGTGGGGATTTGGTTAAATAAAATACAATTTTATTGAATAAAATATTCAGTTTACCTTTAAAAATTATATAAAAGTATTATATTTGGTAAAAAATTAGTATGAAACAATATTACTTAAAATTTACAAGATATAAGAAGAAATGGTTCCGTGGTTAGTTTGGAAATTATACAGAAAGTGTGGGGATTAGGGGGTGAGGATTAAAAATTTAATAGAAAAGCCTTCTTCCTGATTTTTGCAGAAAGAAAGCGGGGTTTCAAAATTTTAAGCTGGCGAACAGTTTTTTCACTTATGCATGCAAACCATAGTTTTGAAAATCTTTCAATTATTTTCTGTACATTATTATTATTATCATTCTAACACTCATATATATGTATAAATCTAAAAAATATTTTGTTTGATATTAATCTATCAGATAAAAACATGGTCTCATCGGAAAACTTTAAAAATTGCGGAAGTCAGTTTTATATTTTTTACCGACCTCACATGTTATTATAAATATTTAGCTTGGGGAGATTTATTTCAAAAAAATCAGTTTAAAATTCCTAAAAAATAATATAATTATGCATCGACCGGGGCAGGATTTTTGCTGATGCCGGGGCCGGGGCCGGGGCAGGCGAAAAATTTAGCGTAATTTACAATTTTGGTCATTTTTTCAAATAAAAATCAAAGTTTTTACTGTTAATTATTTGGTTTAGATAATTAATAGCCACATTTTAGAATTTAAGCGCTTTGCGAGTAAAAAATATATTTTTTTTTTCTAAACAGAACAAAATTTTTATTTTGATATTTCAATTTTTTAAACCTAAATTATTATTTTATTTACATAATATGTACATTTTTGCATATAATTATTAGCATTATATTCTT
>JASAMX010009565.1:0-15295 GCA_030248175.1 Microlaimidae sp. YZB2_3 | reverse complement strand
TTCTAATAGCAGTTTTTGGCTTTATTTTCAAAAAATTTTTCTGGGGGCTAAAGCCCCCCAGACCCTCCATGGTTAGGGGAGCTCCGCCGCCCCCGAACCCCCCGTTTAGCACTTTTTTGAATGATGACAATTGTGCCCCACCTTTTCTCGCTCCGGCCCCACCAGTCAACCATTCCTGGCTACGCCCCTGCCACAGCGCCGGGTATTTTTGAAACACTTAAGAATTTTAGACATTGTTTCAAATTTGCAGTAACTGCCGTGTAGTTTTATGGCTTTTTATTTATTCACTTCATTGACTACATTACTTTTATTTAAAAGTTATTAGTATTATATGAGTAATAATAATGTTATAGTAATGTTAGTAATTATGCGGAAGACCCGCGGAAGACATGCGGGAACGCATGCTGGCTTTCAGTTGGCTCCCGGAATTGCTGGCTTTCCTGTTTTAGCTGCCTTATTTGTTAAAGGGAACGCGTCGTAATTAAGGTTATTGGAAAAACGAGTGGAACAAATGGAGTGGGAAGACCGGCGGAAAACATGCGGGAACGCATGCTAAAGTCTTTTCAATTGCGAGAGCCGGCGTGAACGCATGCTAAAGGTTTTAAAAAAAAACGCATTTTAATTTAAACCAAATTTTTTAAATACAAAAACTAATTAGAAAATTCATATTTCATTAGTTTTAGCTATTTTCATGAATATTTTTTGTCATTTTTGCTTAAAAACCGCATAAAAGCGAAAGCCAGCGGGAAAGCCGGCGGGAAGACATGCGCGAAAGCATGCCAACTTCCCCGCGGTTCCTGGGCGGCGATCAACTGCTCGGCGGTCTAATGCTCGGTGATCTAGTGCGCAGCGATCAAATGCTGGCGGCCAAATGCTCGGCGATCAAGTGCTGGTAATTAAATTTCCGGACACCACAAAACAAGGCTAACTCGGTTTTACTCGACTTTTTCACTCGACTTTTATTTTAAGGTTAAGCTTTTGCGTTCCTAAGCCTAAGCGAAGCCTTAAAAACCACCTAAGCATTAACAAATAGCTGCGCGAAAAAAGTTTAGGTTGTTTTTTAGGCTTTGCTTAGGCTTAATAATGCGTAAGCTTAACCTTAAAAATAGAAGTCGAGTAAAACCGAGTTAGCCCAAAACAAAAACAACGCTACGCTGTTAAGTTGGCAAACACGGCTAACGGTAATTCCCATGGACCATGGACCAACATGGACCCAACATGGACCCGCCCATGAGGTATCGGGCAAAGTCCCAACTGAGGAAGGTCCCAACGTGGAAAGTCCCAACAAATCGATGAATCTCCCAACAGTTCAAATATTAGAAATACGTTTGCAAAACCGGTGTTAAACACGATAATTTTAAACAACCGAAAATAAATAAATGCATTAAATGAATGATAAATGGAATTATGCAATTTTGTAAACGTACTTTCAAAAATGCAAGTTTCCACCCCAATGAGAATTTTTTTTTTGATTTTTGGGTTTTGCTTAGGCTTAGGAAAAAAATAAAGTTTTTACTCTTCAGTTTAAAAAGAATCATTAAATACAAATTTACCATAATACAATTTTGCTTGATTTTTAGGTTTTGCTTAGGCTTAGGTACTCAGTTTTTTGAATAAAGAATTTAATGCTATATTTTTATTAATTATAGTGTTAATTGACTAAAAAATAAAATGGTGTTTGTTGCAAACGTATTTTTTGATTCTGTTGGGACTTTCCACAAACTGTTGGGAGATTCCACAGTTGGGAGATTCACCCTTTTTGTTGGGAGATTCCTCCGAACCGTGTCCGTACATTACGCCGACGACGATTCGCCGACGACTATTATGCCGATGACTTTTACGCCGATGATCATTTAACCCCCGAACCATTTGGCCGACGCGACGTTTCTCCGACGCAGTTGCAAAAAATGTTTCGAATTGCATGAATATAACATTGAAACAAGAATTTTAACACCAAATTAGTAGATTATGCGATTTTCTTTAGAAAACGTATATTTTTGTTCATTTTAAAACTATTACACAATAAAATTATGATATTTAATTTTTGGTCAAATCGCGATTGATAAAAAATTATCTCTCTTCCATAAAAAGTTATTTTTCTTTGTTTTGAAAAAGTTTTAATAAAAATTAATTAATTTTAATTTGCTAAACAAGCAACCAATGTTATTTTCGATAAAATTGATTAATTTTATTATGATTTTATGCTATTTCTTTATTGCTACATTTCGCCGACGCGTTTTAAAAACATGCGTTTTAAAAAAAAATTTTTTAAATATCCAAAAAATGATTGATTAAAAAAAAAACAAAAGGGAATTAAGTAAATTATTATCCCTTTAAACCTATTTTTAATGTTTGTATAAATATTTTAAAATAGTGTTGGCACCATCCAGTTATCCAAAATTGTCCTCCATGCCACCCAAAATTTAACTACTTGGTTGCGTAAATCAAATTCTGGCAGATTTTGGTCGAGAAACTCCTTAAAAGCGCCTAAAACTTTCTAAGGCGGAAAAATACGCGAGTTGTGTTTTTTTTTTAACTGAAAACAGCTGTAATCTTGAATTTAATGCGTTGTAAAATCTTCCCGTTGAATTTTCCGCTGAATTCATTGGTGCAAGTGGAAAAATAATAACCAGTGCTAACGATACCTCGAGATCTCGTTTCTATTTTTTGTTGGTATTTTCATGAATAATTAAGTAATTCCAAAAAGTATTTTGTCAGGAAATTCTTGAAAATTAGATTTTTCACAACTATATAAAAACAATAAAATTAGTCCTGAAAATGCAAGTAGGATAATTTCGAACATAATTAAGTTTAAGTAAAATTTGTTTCATGTGAAATTGTGTGATTTATAAAAAATAAAATTGTTACTCGTTTTTAGAACATGGGCATTTCATGATTACGCAATAAATTGGTTTAAAAATTAAACTGTCCTAGTAAAATTTAGTCTATTTTCCCAATTTTTAGTCCCCGTGGTTCTACGTTGCGTTTGTGGTGAGCAATCGTTATAAAATAAATAGTGTAATTTCGGCACACATATTGTGTAGGTAAAAACGGGTTGAATTAAGTGGTCGGGTGTTAAACTGTAGTTGTAAATAGTTAAAAGACAACGTTGAAATGTGTAGCGGTCATAGCACTGCACTTAAACTCGATTAAGGGGGTCCTTTTAAAAAGTGCCGAAATTAAATGCACTTTTTTCCCAAATTTTGTTCATTTTGATACCATTTGGTATTTTAGCTGTAACTTTTTGCCAGTTACACGTTGAACAACAAGTAAAAAATTAAATTAAAGAAAACTGTCTGGAGATAATGATAGGCTTTTAAATTTTTGAAAATGATGATTTTTTGACTGAGAAACAATCGATTGTTTGTAAAGTGCCAAAATTAAATGCACACATTTAATTTCGCAATTTTCCATTTTATAAAAAACCGATTTAATTAAGTAAAAAAAACTACTTTCGTACAGTGAAAGTTTTGTGAAACAACGAAGTATCGTGATTGCTTCAAAATGAGCTATCAAACATGAAAATCGGGCCATACAGTAAAAAGTTACTTCGGAAAAACAAAAAAGTGCCGAAATTAAATGCACTACCCTAGACATTATCTGAAAAAGCAAAACCATAAAAGGGTCGTTATTTCAAATATTTGTTCACGAATTTTATGCAAAACTCTTGGTTTCTTCGATTTGGCACTTCCAGACAGCCTTTGGGTTTAAAAACATTAATGTTGATGTAATAACTTAAAATGTATATTTTACGGTGATCAAATACACTTTGCGTTACTCATAAAGTGGCAGAGCTATAACTCAAGAAACCTCTCCGATTTAAAGAAACCGAGAGTATGATATTTGGCGATTGAAATTATTTCCCTGAGTAATTAGCAAGTTTCTGGTTCAGCTTTTCGGAGCTCGTCTTAGAAACTTCACATCAGAGGCCTATTTCATAAAAATTGCTTGTAATTAATTTACAGCTGTAATTTAATAAACGCATATTTTTCTTTTGTATTTTTTATTAAAAAGTATATTAATAAAATTGCGTTTAGAAGTTAAAAAATTACATGAGTGGAAATTCCGCGAATTCCACAGTTACGTTCGTAAAAGAAGAAAATAAATGCGTTTATTGATTTACAATTAGAAAAATCTTTATCAAATAGGCCCCTGGAGCTCTACTTTATTTTTGTAAATATTTTATTATCTGGCTGACGTCGAAAATATTAGTATGCAGACATGAAGGGACCAAACTGTGCAGTTATGACATTTAAAAAAAATAATAAGAACGTAGAATTTTTTTAATTTCACCTTTTTACAAAATATGCAAAATTTAGCCATTAAAAAATTGGGTTACAAATTGAAAAATTTGATAAATAATTACTAAAATGCGGGTTTTGATCTTTATTATTAAACTGCTTTTGCATAAAAATTTTTTAATGGCTTTGTTGTTAAATAGTCGATTGAATTTTGCAATTATTGAGGTCAACTAGATTTTAATTGTCTATAACCTATTTTATTGAGCCTATGATACTAAAATATTAATCAATAAAAAGCTAATTTTACTTCTTTCGGAGACAGACGTAAGAATTACTTCAAACAGATAATTTTTCATCACTTTTAAAAAAGTTTATAAAATTGAGCCAAAAAAGGATGAAACATTATAGCGTGATGCTACCACGAGCTAATTTTATATAAAATATCAAGGGCTTTCAGTTCCTTAGTGAAATATAGTGTTTTAAAAAGTTACTTTTACTTTTATTTAAAGTAATAAAAGTAACGGATTTTGGATTACTTTTACTTTTAAGGCTGGTTCATACTTATGACAAAACGTCCTTTGGACAAAGTCCAAAGGATAAAAGTCTTTTGGGTTTGTCCAAAGAACAAATACAGCGTAAAAACGTCCTTTGGGCTTTGTCCAAAGGACAATGTCCAATGGACAAGATCCAAAGGACAACGTGTTCATATTTTCTTGTCTTTTGGACTTTTCTTTTTGGATTTTGTCGTTTGGACAGTCCAAAGGACGTTTGGGCTTTTCTAAAATTGTTTTTGGACTTTGTCCAAAGGACGTTTTGTTATAAGTATGAACCAGCCTTTACTCGACTTTTGAAATTTCAATATACTTTTACTTTTACTCTTACTTAGGGATCGACCGGGGCCCCGGCCCCGGCTTGCCCCGGCACTTTTTTTCTACCCCGGCCCCGGCCCCGGCAAACGCAATTTTCTCTACCCCGGCCCCGGCAATTTAGTTGTCAAATCAACCGGGGCAAACCGGGGTAAGGACCCCTAAGAATACAAATTTTAAAGCACTTTTTACAATTTTAGACAGTGATAAATATAAAAAATTTTATTTAAAGAGCTAATGAATCGCTTTAATTAATATGAGGATATTTATTATTCATATTTTAAGATTTTATTAAACCTCTATTTTAATAAGATTTTTTATTTTAATCATGAGTCATTATTCTAAAAATTTGAAGACTTTCTTAGCATTAGAAACCATTTTGTAGATTTTATTTACAAGATTAGGTTTGACAATAGAAGTCCATTCATGAAACGTATACAATAAATATATGAGTTATTATAATATCATTGTTTATATCAAAAATATATAACCCAAGAGAATTTTCGGCTATGTGTACAGTAAATTTTTTAAACTAAATTTAAAAGCGGTGTGGCCCGACTCGCTCCCGCCGACTCGCTCCCAGCCCAACTCGCTCCCAGCCCAACTCGCTCCCAGCCCAACTCGCTCCTAGCCCGACTCGCTCCCAGCCCAACTCGCTCCCAGCCCGACTCGCTCCCAGCCCAACTCGCTCCCAGCCCGACTCGCTCCCAGCCCGACTCGCTCCCAGCCCGACTCGCTCCCAGCCCAACTCGCTCCCAGCCCGACTCGCTCCCAGCCCGACTCGCTCCCGTTTAAAACTGTAAACGCATTTTTATAACAGAATATTAGTTTAGTAAAAAATGTACATATGACACAAAATTATATAACAAAAGGAAGATGGATTTGATGCAATGCGTGATGCAGTGTATTATTAGACATTATGCTTTATCGCACAGTAAAGAGGCTTAGGCTTAGGCTTAGGCTTAGGCTTAGGCTGAGGCTTAGGCTTAGGCTTAGGCTTAGGAAAATCCATCTTCCTTTTGTTATATAATTTTGTGTCATATGTACATTTTTTACTAAACTAATATTCTGTTATAAAAATGCGTTTACAGTTTTAAACGGGAGCGAGTCGGGCTGGGAGCGAGTCGGGCTGGGAGCGAGTTGGGCTGGGAGCGAGTTGGGCTGGGAGCGAGTCGGGCTGGGAGCGAGTTGGGCTGGGAGCGAGTTGGGCTGGGAGCGAGTTGGGCTGGGAGCGAGTCGGCGGGAGCGAGTCGTGGGCAACCCATTTAAAAGAGATATGATGCACATCTTACTTTTCGGCACAAGCTACTTTCTGTGCACCCAACAAAAATTTTCTCCAACAGCGATATGTTGTGCACCAAATTCGTTTTTCTGACATGTTTACAAAATCGCCGCGTAACAAAAATTTAGCAGAAATCGGTAATAATTCCTATTAAATTCGCTCATGTGTGAGTTTTTCTATGAAAGTTTATCGTACAACTGGACATTTGTTTGGATTATATTATATTCTTACTTTTATTTTTAGGTGTTATTGAAACTTTCTTAAAATTTAGTGATGCTAAAACATTTTTTTAAATAAAAAAATTCAAGTTGATTTCTTGCTTTTATTTTAGCATTTTTAAATTTATTGCTGAAACTACGCTGGTATTCATAAATTCTGTAAAGGGTCTATTCGGACTGGGTCCGCTTGTTTTCGCAGGAAAACCCTGCCGAGTCAGTCCACTTTTTTTTACCGAGTTTACTATTTTTATACAGTCTAAAAGACACCAATCTTGAATTTTTTAAACAAGAAATTAGTATGAACTGTTTGTAATTAATTTGGAAAAAGTTTTCGAATAAAATTTGCTTAAAAAATCAATTAATACGTGTCGAAAATTAACGATATTAAATACTGGGCACAGTCTTAAAGGTGTACCACCCGGCCCAGAGTTTTCTTGCCATAAGTTACAGACTTTTAAGGTTTTTATAATTATATTTTTCATACAAGTAAGCATTATGGCGAACCCGGAGATCGACGTAGTTTTGGTTACGCCCGTTTTTAAGTCCTCGTTTGTTAGCGCCTTAAGTTTTAAAAATTGTTTTTATTAATTCTTTTTATTAATTGTTTTTGCTTTGGTGATGCGGTGTTGCACGGTCGCTCTGGTCGCCTCATGTTAGTCGCCTGGTCGCTTGAGTTGGTTTTTATTAATTCAGTGTGCGGTGACAAGCAGTCACGCGTGCACGGGCCTTTTTCGCGCCTTTTTCTAAAACAAATAGGCTAAGTACTCGTCCCTGTGCCGTCCCCACTGCATAGGCTGCCAAGTTTTTGTGTATTTTGCCGTCGGCCTCGTTTTTATAAATTCTGTGGCCAATAATAAAAACCTACCCTTTTAAATCGTTAAACACAGCGCATAACTAACTACAAGTCTTCCAAATAATTGGCATAACTTTAGCAAACTCAGACCTGACGACGGTTCTCCTACCGGAGGGAGGACAAACAGACAAACACACATCACACTTTGCGTAGCACCTTGGTTCGACCCAACTTCCGGTTCAACGTTTGACTCTTGTGCGCCTGCGGTTTGGGAACCCCCGCACAGATTTGGGCGTCACAGCATATATAATCCAAAAATGGTGACAACCTAATTTTTAAACAAAAATTTTTCTAAAAATTCGAATTTTTGCGACTTAATACTGAAAACCCGCCATTTGCTTCTATTTCATAGGCGCACTGTTTTTTAAATTAATTTTTAACGCAATCTTTAACACAGTGTTAGTGTTTTGCAGTGCATATGGGAAAATTTTTTCCACTTTTTCGTGAAATGCACTTCCAAAAAAAACGGGTATTGACAGTAAAAAAATCTTTGCGTAAGAAATCAGTGGTATATGCACAGAAAGTCGGGTGCATTAGAAATGTTGCGTTTTTTCTTGTACAATTTTTTTCCAAAACTTATGTATAATTGAAAGTTCTTGGGCCATAAGTTTTTGATAAATCTCGAGAAATTACAAAAAGTAGTGCAAAACCCACAAAAACAATTTCATTGCAAAAGTTCACGTGACACTGACTTTATGATTTTTGGCTAAAAAAAGTTAGCGGATTAAAATGACTAAAACCAACAACTTGAAACAAGCTAGAAAGGGAACATAGTCGCTTGTACTCGCAATAATTTAATTATTTTACCTTTTACAATTTAAAATTTTTTTTTAATTTAAAAAAAGGGACATTGAAACTTTTAAAAATGTTCTAACAATTTAAAATGAAAAGGTGCATTTTAATCCCTCCTGTATGTTTAGACTGAAAAAATGTTGAATAGAGGCATGTAAGTAAAGTTCTAAAAAAGATGTTTCTTCAAAATCATGGGTGGCGCGGGAGCGCCACCCATGATTTTGCCCCGTGGCATGGATTCAGCCCCGTGGCGCCGCGTCAATCATTATTAGAGAACGTGGGTAAATTTTGAAATTCAGAACCTTCTTCTTCTTCTTCTTCTTATTATTATTATTATTATTATTCCAACGCTCCATCCTTAAAAGTGATATTCCTCATTCGTTACTGATTGATCAAAAATAAACATGGGCTCATAAGAAAGAAGAAGGAATTACGCAACTTTCTTAGGAAGCACTTTTTTGATTTAGGTCCTTGTTATCGATTTATTGATCAAAATAAAAAAATTTGAAAAATAGACAAATAAAAACTCCCAAACGCACAATAACAACCTTTTGGCAACAATAAGGATTGTACAGAGCAGACAACCAACATCCCCTCATAAAAACCGCACAAAAAAAGCAGACCGGTTTTAATTGGTGGCAGAAACGAAACAAGTTTTCAGCGCCATCTGCTTCAACCGCGCGGAAATCGGCGAAAACAACAGAGTACTTTTTTTAATTCTTGCATTACTGATGACAAAATTAATTCAAAGTTTTATTTATTAAAAAAAATAAGCGTCGGTGGCGCGGGAGCGCCACGCGCCGGTAGATAATCATCGGTGGTGCGGGGGTGCCACACTGCAATTTAACCCACCGCATCGCGCCAACTATATTTGGAGAACGTGAGTAAATTTTGTAATTCATGTTCATCATCTTTTTATTATTATTATTTTAACTTTAGAATTATCATTGCAATCATTGGCGCACGGCATCGCGCCAACTATATTTAGAGAACGTAGGTAAACTTTGTCCGGAGAGCCACTGCACCGCACTAACTATAATAAAACAACGTGGGTAAATTTTGTAATTTAAATTCATCATCTTCTTCTTTTTGTTTTTTATTTAAAATAGTATATCTCGGCAACGGAATGATTATAAACATATGTCATTGCGCATCCAAAACTATAGTTTATTAGGCTATTTTTTAATTTAATTGCAAAAAAGTGGTAGTCTAGCCTTGAAAAATGCTCTAAGAATCGAGCAGGAAAAAGGAGCGTTTTTTTTCTAGGGCGTATGTTTAGACAGAAAAGATGTGGACTAGTCTGAGATGGACATTATGTGGACTATAGAAAATTTGCATTTGATTTGGCCAGCTGCTCACTAAATGAAAATTTCTGCCATATGATAATGATTTGTTTATACATTGATCTAATCAATGTATAAACAAATCATTATCATATGGTAGAAATTTTTATTTAGTGAGCAGCTGTCCAAACCAAATGCAAATTTTCTATAGTCCACATAATGTCCATCTCAGACTAGTCCACATCCTTTCTGTCTAAACATACGCCCGGGGAAAAATCGCCCCTTTTTCCTGCTCTATTCTTAGAGCATTTTTCAAGGATAGTAATATTTTTGAAGACTAGCATTTTTTAGATTTAGAGTTACATTTCTACAATTATCAACATATTCGATTTATTGCAATACAAAAAAATTTCGCTATTGTCAAATAATTTTTTATATGGGTATCCAATTTTGATTTTGGTTCCTTTAATACGTTTTGATTTTTTAATCAAAACATACTTCCCGTATAAAATTTTTTAACTTCTGCTCTATTTATAGAGCATTCTTTAAAAGTTATAAGAATGGTTAGTGGGATTAAGTATAATATTGCTTAGACTTGAATATATTTCTAATACTTACGTAAAGTATACTACTGTTGTAAAAAGTTACATCCCCGGGGGTTGGGGGGGGGGGGGTTTTTTTTTTTTTTTTTTTTTTTTTTGTTTTGTGTTGGGGTGGGTGGTGTGTTGTTTGGTGTGGGGGGTTTATGTGTTGGTGGGGTTGGTTGTTGTGTGTGGGGTTTTTTTGTTTTGTTTTTTTGGGGGGGGGTTGGGGGTTGGGTGGGGTTTGTTTTTTCTTTTTTTTTTTTTTTTTTTGGTTTTGTCGCGCCTGTTTTGTTTTTTTTGGGTGCTGGTTTGGGGGGGTTCCGGTGTATTTGGTGTGGGGATTGTGTGTTGCTTTGCTTTGGCGCTGCTCCTTTTTTTCTTTGTTTGTTTATATTTGCTCCCGCGTGTTTTTTGTTTGATGATGTCTTGTTTTTCGCTCTTTGGCGCGATCCTTTTTATATTTATGTTGTTTCTTCCATAATATATTAATTTATTGATTTTGCGCTTGTTATTGCTGTGGTTTTTTTTCATTGAATTTCTCACTAAAAATGTGCTGTGTGATTGATCCAGATTTTTGTTTGTTTTTTATTTTTGCTTCATTTTTTGATTTATTTTCTCTTTTTTCTTTTTTATTTACTTTTACTTAAACAAATAAAGGTAACGAATTTTTTATTACTTTTCATTTTACTTCACTTTTAACCCCTTGGGATTTTTTTCGTCCATAAACCGCTACAAATCTGCGAAAGATATATTGCGTCAGTGCTGCAGTATGTGAAACTCTGTGGCTCTCGACGATCGTTGACTAAATTTAACATTGAGCAGCAGTGTTGTGAAATCCTTTCTGCGGATTTGCAGCGGAATGAATACCAAAGGGTTAAATTTCACTTACTTTTACTTTTACTCTTACTCGGATTTTTTTCGACAAATACTTAAATTAATTTAAGTAATTTTTACTTTTACTCTTACTCAGATTTTTTCCTACAAATACTTAAATTATTTAAGTAAAATTTAAGAAATTTCAACAAGTAGATTGCTTTTGAGCTTGTTGTAAAATGAGTCTCAGAAGAAAGTTTTTTAAGCCGCTAACACGCTAAACACCATTTACTGTACTTAGACTAAAAAATTAAAATTAAAATTTTTTGCAGAAATTAGCAAAACACTTTGGAACGGGGCTCTGGAGCTCCAAAAATCGATGTTTTGCTCCATTGCAAAATTACTTTTATTATAATTTTACTTTTACTTTTACTTAAAAAACAGGTCTTACTGTTACTTAAATAAAATTTCGACCGTTACTTTTATTTTCACTTTACTTAAATTAAAATATCACAAATTACTTTTATTCTTACTTTACTTAAATTAATTTTTTTTAAATTACTTTTTACTTGTTCTGAAAATAATCAAAAATCATTACTTTTTACAACCGTAGTGTATACTGAATATAATAGTAATTTAGGTTTAAAATAATCAAAATATTCAAATATTTTTTTGTTCTGGTTGAAAAAACTTTGTGTATTTGAAAAAACTTTGTGTATTTGAAAAAAATAAGTTTTTCTACTTACACAAGGGCTTAAATTCTAAAATGTTACTATTAATTACCTAAAACAAATAATTTACAGTAAAAAATTAGAATTTTTGAAAAAAAACGACCAAAATTATAAATTCTGCTAAATTTTTAGCCTTCCCCGGTCCCGGCCCCTGCCGCGGGCAAACCCTCCGACCCCGGTCCCGGCCCCGGCAAATCAAAATTTCTCTACTCCGGCCCCGGCCCCGGCCCCGGCCCCGGCATCAGCAATAATTCTGCCCCGGTCGATCGCTAGTTGCAAACCACTTTCCACACCAAAATATCTCTTAAGTGACTTTGGTTGATCACGGTCTTCTTGTAACACCAGTTGGGCTGGAACCCTGGCGAATAATTTCACCATGGAAATCTGCTAATCATTCCCCAGGTTTGCTGTGCAGCGTCTTAAATATTTGAATCTTTTCACTCTTGACAAACCCACTCTATTTTTATTTTAAACTAGATTTTTATCTACTTTTTACTTGGCTGGATCGTTTTTATTACCTTACTAAATATGGTGTTCTGTTACGTATATTATTATAGTTGGCTAATGTCCTTTGATTACGGAGCACTTACAGCACCAGTTTCGGTCTTGGGAAACGGATTCGCTCCAGAAGTGTAGTGCTTTAAGTATTTGAAACTTTTTATTTTTTTTGCTTCATATACTGTATTTTTTCTAATAGTAGCCTAGGCTACTATTTTTAATGGGTGTAAAAAAGTAGGCTGCTATTAAAGGTAGGTTACTACTGAAGGCTAGGCTACTATATTTTAAACGAAAAATAAACAGGCAGGTTACACTGTTTAAATAAGAAAAGTGTTTTTTCCCAGGCTTTTTACTCAGTATAGTAGAAATATTTTTATTTTTCTTATGTTCTTGACAACAGCGTGTTTCTTTCTCAGAAATCTAAAAAACACATATACATAATTTAACATAAAAATACACAAACTTGTAAATACAATATATTATCATTGTTAAACAAAATGGTGCGAATACTCAAAAAGGTTAATTAGAATTTCCAAATATATAAGTGGTAAAATAAGAAAACAATGACTAATAATATTATTTTTCAAAAAACATTTATCCGAAATATTCTAATTGTTAATCAAAAAAGAGAAAAAAAAAAGAAAAAAAGATTGCGTTTTATTCACACTCTATTAAAACTTTTTTGTTTAACAGTTAGAATATTAGGATAAATGTTTTTTGAAAATGATATTATTAGTCATTGTTTTACTTATTTTACCACTTATATATTCAAAAAACTCTAATCAACCTTTTGATATTTTTACTATTTTGTTTAAGAGGTATAATGTATTATATTTCAGTTTTTGTATTTTTATGTAAATTATGTATCTGTTTTAGATTTCCTAACGAAGAAACACGCTGTTGTTTCGAAACGTAGATAAATAGAAATATTTCTACTATACTGAGGAAAAAGCCTGGGAAAAAACACTTTTCTTATTTAAAATGAATCTTCAGAAATCTGCAAAAATTCAAATTATACTGTTCAAACAACTGTGCAAACAAAATACTCTACAAACATTATTCAATAAAAATTTTATTTTCATCATATGACAATGACCTATCATTTTACGCGAACATTTAAACAGAAACCTCACTGGCATTTTGATACTTTCCCGGCTTCATCCAACTGTCCATCGTCTAAACCTCTTAACAAGCCACCCTGAAAATGGCGCTCAATCTTCTACTAATAGTAGCACAGGCTTATATTAGAGGCTAAGCTACTGTTTTTCACTGGGTGCAAAAAGGTAGGCTACTATTAGAGCTAGGCTACTATTAAGGGCTGGGCTACTATTAGAAGAAATACGGTATTTTATTTAAAAGTATTTTCTTTTTTAAAACCTTTTATTTTATTTTTTATGTCACTTTTCTAAATACAGAATTCTGTTGATATTTTTATCATGGTTATTTAGTTTTCTGTGCTTATGGGCCACCAGCAACGCTAATTAAAGACTTGGAGAACAAATAAAATTTGCTCCAGGAAATGCAAATTTTAAAATATAAAACTTTGACTCTTTTAATTCATATGCTTTATTCCTAACTATATTTCTTTTATGTAATTTTTACTTTACTTTATCTTTCATGGCACTTGACTAATACTCTGTTAATTATTTCCTTAATTGACCTATGTTTTTTTATTACAAAATGCATGCCATCTGCGTCATTAGTTGCAGTTTAAAAAGAAAACGACCCAGACAGTCCAGAATTCTTACTATTTGAATTTTTTAAACTTTTTTGCTTTATATGCTTTATTTATATGAAGAAGTGTCAAAGTATACATTTTTCTTTGATTATGCTACACAATATATTTTCGTGTTTAATTATATTACTGTTTTAATTATTCTATGATTTTTGTTTTTCTAGTTTTGTAATTTTAGTTTTATTATGCACGATTTTATTCTCAAATTGAAAAAAGGAAGCCAATGAGGTCGACGCATAAGAGTACCGCCCGAAACAGTTTCACAAAACAGTACCTGGTTTCGCAAAAGAGAACGCACGAAACAGTACGCCGCCACACAACAGTACTGCCAAAAAACAATACGGCACATAAGAGTCCTGTGTTAATTGCGTTTGCTACACCAAGCGACTCTGACACAAAACAGTACTGGCACAAAAGCTACTGGCACAAAAGAGTAATGTATTCACGTTTTCAGAGTCTGCGTTTGATTAAAAACAGTACTGGCACAAAAGAGTACTGAAGATAAAACAATGTTAAAACGGTTACTGTAAAAACTAAGTTATTTTTAGAAAAAGAAATTAAAAAAGCCTAGCCAAAAAATTATGCTTTATTACTAATGTTCCTTCTTACCATCCGGAGTTTGCTTATGTTCCTTCCAGGTTGCTCATGCTTAAATGAACGATTTCAAACATATTTAACTTTAAATATATTTTAAGTTGTTTTGTTTTTTAGGAATATTTTATGGTATTTTATAAGTTTAAAAAAAAATTAATTTACAAAACTAGGTCTTGACAAATATTTTATGGCATTACTTTTTAACTTTTTAAAAACGGAAACACACACAATCAGACAGACAAACAGCTCATTTGCTTAATAGGATATAAAATGGTTTGAGCATTTTTTTAAATTGGGGCTAACATGAATTCTACCTAAAAACGAAAGTTAAAAAAATGGTAGCAGATTAAAAAAATATATTTTCTAAGATTCGTGATACCGATAAAAAGAGGAAGAACCGGAATTCTAAAGTTTTTTTAAACTTTAGAGATATTAAAATGTGCGTATTTGGGGAACTAAACTCTGAAACTACCTCACCCAATAATTCGAGAGACCCCTAAAAGCAAAAACAATTATTAAGCAAAAAATCAACAAAAATTTTTTGCGGAGTCAAAGTTTCTAAACAATGATAAAAACATAAAATAACTGTAAAAAGTGGCTAAAATAAAATTAACAATTTAAAATTAAATTGTAGGATGACATAAGTATTATAATAATTCATTTAAGAAGCGCAGCTTTGGAGTTTTTTTTTTATTTAAATGATCGTTTTTAATAGCGCAGGAACATAACTAACAAATGCTTTAATTTCGTTAAAAACCAAAAAAACTCATATGGAGCAATACGTAACTGAACGAGTAAAGATGAC
>JASAMX010009563.1:0-20410 GCA_030248175.1 Microlaimidae sp. YZB2_3 | reverse complement strand
AAAATTGGCTCATAGTTTGGCGGAACCTTTAATGACAGTTTTTAAAGTTTCTTTTCGAATGCATGCGCTTCCACCAACCTGGTTAACAGCAATAGTTATTCCAGTTTATAAAAAAGGCTGCCCCAGTGATTCTCTAAACTAACGACCAATTTCCTTAACATGTATAGTCTGCAAAATTATGGAAACTTGCATTTATGATTAAATGTTTAATTTTTTGAGAAGTAATAATTTAATTACAAAAGCTCAACATAGATTTTTGCGTAAAAAATCAACGTGTTCTCAGTTATTGGAATCTTTTGATGACTGGTACAACGCTATTGAAGAAATCTTATAATTGACACTGTTTACATTGATTTTAGTAAAGCTTTTGATACGGTTTCACACAATAAGTTACTTTCTAAACTTTCTTCTTATGGTATTAGTGGCGATTTGTTTTCCTGGATTTCAGCTTTTTTGCTTAACCGGAAGCAAAAAGTTGTTATTCAGGATGATTCCTCAAAATTTATTAAAGTCATCTCCGGAGTTCCCCAAGGCTCAGTCTTGGGACCACTACTTTTTTTTTACTTTTTATTAATGATTTACCCAAAGAAGTATCCAGCGTCACTTGTAAGTTATTTGCCGACGATGTCAAGCTCTATCAAGTTAGACCAAAAAATGAAAACAATAATAAATTGCAAGACAGCATAAACAAGCTAATAAATTGGGCAGAGTTATGGCAATTGAGTATAGCAATAAATAAGTGTGGAGTGGTTTATATGGGGAATAATAATCCAGAATTACCAATTTTTATAAACGGCAAGCAACTAGAAGCTAGTAATGAAGCGCGAGACCTTGGTGTGTATGTTTCAAAAAATTTAAAATCCTCATGTCATTGCAGAAATATTGCTAAATCTGCGTTTAAAGTATCTAACATAATATTGAGATGTTTTCAGACAAAAAACCTTAACGGCTTAATAACTGCTTATAAGGCATACGTTAGGCCAATACTGGAGTATTGTACTCCGGTATGGTCGCCCTATCTTTTAAAAAATATAGATTGTATAGAACTAGCTCAACGCAGTTTTACCAAACGATTGTTTGTTAAATGTGGTCTTGATCGTAGTTTTACTTATATTGAACGTTTAAAATACTTAAATATCCAATTTCTTGAGGAACGTCGAATTCATTTTGACTTAAAACTTTGCTTTTCTATTGTAAACAACCTAACAAATTTTGCATTTTCAAAATTTTTTCAATGGGGAGATTACTTTAATCGAAATGATCACAACCGTAAGCTAAAAATAAACAAAGCTAAAAAAGATGTATATTTTAATTCATTTCCAATATGGGTAGTAAAATACTGGAATATATTACCTCAATATATTTTTAATTCACAATCGATGAATAGTTTTACCATGCAGATAAAAAGATTTAATTTTAAAAATTTCATTAAATTTGACAGGTACATGTGAAGAAGCCTTATCGGCTCTGTGTATCCTTCCCTTTATTTTCAATTTCAATTTTAAAACCGCACTTAAAAAAGTAAATTTTGATAAATTTATCAAACTCGACAGGTTCATATGAGCAGCCTTCGGGCTCTGTGTTCCCTTCCCTTTATTGAAACTCAATTCAATATCCAGTATGTTGTTCACTCAACGAAACTTTTTGATGTATTTTAATTGTATTTTCCTTTTTTTGTACAATTCGACTTGTATTCATAATGTACTAAAATGTTTCAATAAAGCTTTTTCATTTTATTTTTTTTATTTCATTTCATTTCATTTCAAGGCCGTTTCTGACTGAGGAACAGAGAGTCTGTCAAAAAGTTTGCCAAGCAACTGCTTGGCAAACTTCGGGAGCTAAGAGAGCAGAACAAAAAGGTTTCACTTCGGTATTCTGCTGATGGCGATACCTTTTTGTTCGATATCACTCTCAAGGCTTCCCTAAAGGTTTGAAAATAGGATATTTCGCGACTTAATTACCATTATAGTAAACCAAAACTTATACCTAGTTAATAAAAATTTTGTATATGAATGCAAGAAGCCTTGCTAACATCTTAGACGAGCTTGATGTTCTGATTTCAGGAGATAGTCTTATCTATGATGCTGTTGATATCTGCTTTATTTATGAAACATGGCTCACTGAGACAACTTCTAACGCAATGATCATCAAATATAGAAAATTTAATGTTTATCAAAGTGATCGACAGCAGCGGCGAGGAGGTGGAGTAGTTCTATTAAATAAAAATATTTCTAGAGTAATTGAAGTTGAAAATAAGGAAAAGTATGATGAAATAGAACTAGTAGCGGTTGAAATTTTTCTAAGAAGTCATCTAAACTGAGATTCATTGGCATTTATAGAGAACCTAGTACTAGCAAAGAAAAAGACAATCTAATATTTGAGCTAATTAGGAATTTAACGGAAAACTTTGTTGGAACTATTGTTTTAACTGGAGATTTTAATCTGCCAAGGGTAGATTGGTCTTCAGATAAAAATAACTTTAAACACGCAAAATAAAAATAATTGCTTGGAGTTTCTTATTGAGCTAGGTATGTACCAGCTTGTTTCACAACCAACTCGTGAGAATAATTATCTGGATTTTTTGTTCACAAACGATAGAGAAATTTTTAATAATGTCACTGCTGCGTCCAGTTTTTCACAATCAGACCATGACACTATTTCATCTGAAATTAATCTTAAAATATTTGACAGTCTTAAGAATAAGATTTAAAACTACATACCTGATTTTTTAAAAGTAGATTATGATATGCTAAGTTTGTACTTATCTACAATCAACTGGAAAATTTTATTTGAGGAATGTGGCACGGTAGAAAATGCTTAGCAGAGATTCAAGAATATTTTGTTGTTAGGAATCAATAGACATGTCCCTGAAAAAAAATTATTTACAAACAAGAAAAAAATTGTACAATATCCAATACATATAAGAAAACTACAAAATCAAAATGAAAAACTTTGGCATAAGCGTAATATTGATGAAAAATCAATAAATCAAAGTACAAAAAATTTCCAAAGTATACAAAAATAAAGTTAGAGATTTTAACCCTAATAAAGAAACAAAAATTCTAAATTCAGGGGGTTTAAACAATTTTTATAAATTTGTTAACAGTAAAATTAAAACAAAACAAACTATCCCACCAATTAAAAGAGACAATGGGACTTTTGTGACTGAAGATTTTAAAAAAGTTGAACTTTTTGGAAATTACTTTGCTTCCGTTTTTACCGATGATGATGATACTTTACCAAATTTTAATCCATCAAATATTGGAAAGTTGGACAACATGGTATTTACCACAAAAAAAGGTACTTAAAGCCCTAAAAAAAAACTCCGAAACAAATTGTCTTGAACACCTAACTGTTTTCCAGCTTACTTTTTAAAACGCTTGGCTAAAGTTATTGCTGAACCTTTGGCAATAATCTTTCAGATGTCTTTTGATTTTGGAGAATTACCACTTGATTGGAAAATAGCTTTATTAAACTTACTGTTTCAAAAAGGCACCAAAAGCCTAAGAGAAAATTATCGTCCAATTTCACTTATATCTTTAATTTGTAAACTAATGGAGCAGCTTGTTAAAGAAGAACTTCTTGTCTTTTTCCATATCATTTGGTCAAGGTTTCAACATGGTTTTAATGCAAAAAGTTCTACAATAACACAGCTGTTGGAAACTTTTACTGAGTGGACGCAGGCACTAAAAGATAAACTTCTAATTAATGTAATAAACTTGGATTTTGCCAAGGCTTTTGAAAACGTGTCACATCAAAAATTGTTATATAAGCTAGAAAAATATGGTGTTTTCCGGTAAATTTTTAAAATGAATAAAAGAATTTTTAGTTGGGCGTGATATTAAAGTTATAATTAATGATTCAGTATCCAAATTATTTTCTGTAAAAAGTTCAGTTCCTCAAGTTCTGTTTTGGGTCCAATGCTTTTTCTTATTTGTATTAACAATATTATTAATTGTGTTAAGTACTCACAAATTAGGCTTTTTGCAGATGTAATAAAGTTGTTTGCAAATCCTTCATTTAAAGACTACCACGTCCACGCACTAAGACTTCAAGACGATTTAGATAGAATATATAGCTGGTCAAAAGACTGTCAATTGCAATTATCAGATCATAAATTTGAAGTTCTTTATACTCGAAATCAAAGCAAAGAGTTAATTTGTAAATATAACCTTGGTAATAATGTACTTGCAACTACAGAATTGGTGCGTGATCTAGGTGTTTATATATCTCATGATATGAAATTCTCTAAACACTTTGAAATCACAGCAAAAAAGTAATGAGAGTGACATCATTAATTTTTAGAACATTCAACTCAAGTTGTAGAAATAATCTTCTCAGACAGTACAAGTCCTATGTTATACCAATTCTGGAGTACATTAGTGCAGTTTGGAACCCTTATTTACAAAAAGATATAAACATTTTGAAAAAGTGCGACAAATTTTCACTAGGAGGGTGTTTTATAAATGCAAGTTGTTACCTGTTGGTTATGAACAAACACTGGATTACCTAGGTTTAGAAGGATTAAAGGACCAAAGAAACAAAACTGATTTATATGAGGGCTTTAAAATTATACATAGCTTAAACCATTTCCAAGCCAATGATTTTTTTTAAGTTTAACTTGCAGCCCACCCGTGTTCATCCCTTTAGATTGACTGTTGAAGAAAGCCCAATTAATGCAAGGAAAATTTCTTTTGCAAAAAGGGTGGTTACACCTTGGAACAATCTACTCCCGTCTCAAGTAGTTGTTGATTCTTCAAGAAAAGTTTTACAACCGACTTAAATAAGCGCTCTTCTTGAGCTTTTAAGTCATTTCAGATAGCTATGTTGATATTTTGTTAGAATTTTTTTTTTGTTTTTGTTAGAATTTATTTGTTGATATTTTGTTAGTTTATATTGGTGGCGATTAAGTCGCAAATTTGATGTTCTTGATGAAAAAAAAAGAAAAAGAAAAAAAAGAAAAGAAAAATGAAATGATGATACAGTGAAATTAAACTATGCATAGACTATGCTTAGTAAAATATTAGTTCGGTTATCTGATCATTAAAATAATAAAAAAATTTAAAAAAATGATTAAAATTGAAATTGTTAGCTTGTTGCATGGCTTTTTAAAACAGAAATAGGGTAGTGCATTTAATTTCGGCACTTTTACCAATTGGGCATTTGATTTTGGACTATATCTTTGGTAATCCTGGACGGAATACAACGTTTGATACCTCAAATGAGAGCTAATTATATGTAGATGATTGTCGTGAGCTTTTTATTTGTTGTGATATGATATTTTCATGTGAAATTGTGTGAAAAATAAAGCTGTTACTCGTTTTTAGAACATGGGCATTTCATGATTACGCAATAAATTGGTTTAAAAATTAAACTGTCCTGGTAAAATTTAGTTTATTTTCCGAATTTTTAGTTCCCGTAGTTCTAAGTTGCGTCTGTGGTGAGCAATCGTTATAAAATAAAATAGTGTAATTACGGCACACATATTGCTGTAAATAAAAACGAGTTGAATTAAGTGGTCGGGTGTTAAATTGTAGTTGACAACAGTTAAAAGACAATGTTGAAATGTGTAGGGGTCATAGCACTGCACTTAAGCTCAATTAAGGGGGTCCTTTTAAAAAGTGCCGAAATTAAATGCACTTTTTTCCCAAATTTTGTTCATTTTGATACCATTTGGCATTTTAGCTGTAACTTTTTGCCAGTTACACGTTAAACAACAAGTTGAAGCTTAAAATTAAAGAAAACTGTCTGGAGATAATGATAGGCTTTTAAATTTTGGAAAATGATGATTTTTTTGACTGAGAAACAATCGATTGTTTGTAAAGTGCCGAAATTAAATGCACTTTTTTTCCCAAATTTTGCTCATTTTGATACCATTTGGCATTTTAGCTGTAACTTTTTGCCAGTTACACGTTGAACAACAAGTTGAAGCTTAAATTAAAAAAACTCTCTGGAGCTAATGATAGCCTTTTAAATTTTTGAAAATGATGATTTTTTGACTGAGAAACAATCGATTGTTTGTAAAGTGCCGAAATTAAATGCATTTATTTAATTTCGGCAATTTTCCATTTTTTTTTTAAACTGATTTAATTAAATAAAAAAAAAACAATTTTCGTACAGTGAAACTTTTATGACGCAACGCAGTATTGTAAAAGCTTTTAAATGAGTTATCAAACATGAAAATCGGGCCATGAAAAGTTACATTGGAAAAACGAAAAAGTGCCGAAATTAAATGCACTACCCTAAGTAGTAAAATAATTTTATTTTACGTTTCAACCTGATAAAACACAGGCCTTCGTCATGAAATTTTAACATAAGTAAGTGGGTACCTGTGTTTTATCAGGTTGAAACGTAGAATAAAGCTATTTTACTACTTATTTCTGTTTTAAAACGCCATGCAACAAGCTAACAATTTAAATTTTGTTCAAGGACCTTAAAATTAGATTCAAAAATGCGGCTAAAATAACTTCAAACGTATATTTTAAGCTATACGCTTAGTTAAATGGCGGAGATTCTTAGCTTTGGAGCTCTGCCTTGAACTTAAAGCAAAGCTCCTTAACTCCGCCAAATAAAGCTCTTCTTTTTCATGGCTGAAATTCTGGAGCATACAATTTGAGAGAAGGAATATCTCTACCGTAATGTAGTTTACTGATACCCTTAATAATATGTTGATTTTTGCATTTGCTAAAATATCTAGGACACTACGTTACTAGACAAGAGCCTGTCCCGTTCTCGCTAAAATACTTCTTTGTATTTGTTGGTACTATGCCCACCCGTGTTAAATATCAAAGTCTATTTTCTCCCACACGAAATTTTACAATATAACACTATTAAAACCGACCATATGATTAAACACTACGTCTTAATATTTTACACTGCATTTATTAATTTGGTATAGTAATAAAAAATATATTGTGAAATAATTTATTTCAATTAGTTAATTTATAATGAGGTTCATGGATTTTATAGGTCCTTTACTACAAGCCGTTGGTGGATTGTTTGGTGGTAAGAAGCGAAAAAAACGTCAAGCTACTACAGGCATTGGTTTTTCTGGAGGAAACGGCATCCCAAATGGAGTATTTGTCAATGGAATACCCAATGGAGGATTAGGCAATGGGGCCCATACTAATGGTTTGGGCAACGGAGTTTCCAACGGAGGTTTTGGAAATGGGGAAGCTGGAAACGGGTTTCCAAACGGAGGATTGGGTAATGGTGCTCTCTCAGGGGCCACAACGTGGACCGAACCGGACAGTGCTGGTACTCAAAGCTTTCCAAATCAAGGTTTAAATACATGGACCCAGCCTGCAGGTCAGTATTTTCTATGTTTTTAATATTATTATGAATCGAATATTATTTTACTGTACTTAAATAAATAATCATTTTAACCGTTTCTTTTTGTTCCGTGCCAACGAGTGCTAACCTCGGAGTAAAACTTATTCTTCATCACTAATAAAAGAAATTTTACTGGGGATAAAATAAATTCATTCAAAACATGGTTTTATTATTTTTTGTTGCAAGTACAAGCCGATCCTTAATGGTTTTGCTCTGGGTAAATAAAAGAAGTTAAAAAACTTTGCAAAATTAATGAGGAATTGTAATTATCTTTAATAATATAACTAAATTTTGTCATTCACCGAAACCTCGAATGTATATATGTAATGCTACCACCGGTTTCCACGCATTTTAGGGTATCTGACTTAATTTCGGCCAGGCCTTAATTTCGGCCATCAATTTAGAGTGTTAGAAAATTGGCTTATTTTTAAAACACAAAAAAACTAGAAAAAAAGTAACTGGATGAATGTTGAATAATGATTTTTGGAAAAGTTTTTTTTATTTTTGTTATTCTGCATTATCAACATTTTCATACAAAAAGTGAATTTTTTGTGATTTTCTTAATTTTTGCTTTGTGTTTACACTGCATCAAATTTAGAACGAAGCACTGTATAACCTTTAAATATCTTCTATTTAAGGCTCAAAATTGTTAATTTTTATGTTTTGATATTTTCTTCAAAATCATTTTGCAATGCGTTTAGCTAACTGCGCATTTTAAGATTCCTTTAATTTCGGCCACTTAAAATTAAGGTGAAATAACCTGCCGTTTTTTGTTGTTTTCAAATATCATCATACTACCGTAGTTATAAAGAATTTTTTTGCTCGTTTGACTTTTTTTAACGTTTTTTTAACCTAAAAAAAATCCAACAAAAAAAACATGTTATTAAAACTTGTTTTTAAGGTTTTGACATAATTATTTAGATTCTTGCTAATAACTATTAAAATTTGCAAACGGGAACAAATTAAGTTATATGTACCAAGAACAATACCCAAGGATAAGTTTGCAACCTTTAAAAATTTGTATTGTTCGTTTTGCCAGTTTTTTCTAGGTGGCCGAATTAGCTTGTTTTTTCTAGGTTAGCAATTAATGGCTCGCGCCTTAATTTCGGCTACTATAAAAAAATTTTAAAAATCCACTGATTCTTAAGTGTAACAGAAATTTTAAAATTTTGTACTGGAATAACGAAAATAGCTATCGTTTGATTATTAGACCAAATTTTGGGTAGATTGGAAAAATCAGAAAAACCTATCCAAAAAAAATTTAAAAGGTGGCCGAAATTAATTCAACTACCCTACTAGATATACCTATATAGCTAAATACAGGAAACCTTTAAAAATGTATAAAATAAGGAAGAAGAAAAAACAATTTTTGAACTGTTCTTGCAAAAAAATTTCTTAACTTCATTCAATCTGATGTTAAAATAAACTATTTAAGTTCAAAATTCATTTTAAATGATATATTGTTTTAATTGCTGAAACCAAGTGTCTCTAGCCCGAAAACAAATGAGGGCGTGACAAATCCACGATATTTTCCGAACGTGTTTCTGCAGCAAAGCTTAAGAGTGATAAGCTACCGAAAGAACAATTAAACGTGTTTCCGTCTTAAACGATGCATTTGATTTGCTTTGATATACACAACCAACCTGTTCACGCCAACGTAATAGAGAATATAGACGGCACAAAATTTATAAAAGTGTTTAAAGTTAATTTTAGTTTAGTTTTTTGAGCTTCATATGCTAAAACCGTGTATCGGGTTGCGATTGTGGGATCAGAGGCAGAGAAGGTGTTACCCTCTCCAAAAAAAGCTTGAAACTACTGAAACTTCCACTTTCAAAATTGTACTTATTTACTAGGTCAACCCGTCTCAAAATTTTAAGCATTTCAGCCAAAAATTTAAAAGTTTAGCCAAAAAATTTAAAACCGCTTGGAATCGAAAATTTTAAATATCCCCAAAATTTGACATATTATACAATTATGCGTGTGTAAATGCGTATTCACGTGAAAACGTATTGTAGGTTTCAATAACCAGTTTCCAGGTGGATCTGAAGGTTCGGTGGCCTGGACTCAGGTTGGCGGCAATTTCAACCAGGGACAAACAACTTGGACTCAAACCGATCAACAACCGGGACAGTTTGGTTGGCCACCACAACCCCCGTTTTCGCAAGGCAGGAATACTCAATAACGATTTTTAGTTTTATGGCGAAGTACACGTTTTACTATTTTATATAGAAAGTGTTTATTGGCGGACCACACTGTTTTACTAATATACAAAGTTTTCGTAATTATGCAAAATTGGGACATTTATCCGAGGTAAAGAATGATGGTAACAATCTTATTAAAATGGTGTGGTTGTGACATTTTTATGACAAAAATTATAAAAAGGCAAAAATAATTAAAATTCCACTTTTTGCATAGAAAAGCAAAAATTTAAAATTGGTATTTTTGTGTTTGAACAACAACAGTGAAAATAAAACTATAAAAACTTTAAAACTATATAAAAATTGCGGATATAATCTTCTTTAATAATTAGCTTGCTTTATGAAAAAACTTTAATTATTTTGTCATCAAACATAAATAATGAACTATTCAAAATTATCAGATCATGTAGGCTTAATTTACCTATAAGGTTTTAAATTATGCAGCTTATGTTTGCCACCAAATGACCAAATAAGCTCATTTTTAAAGCGCGCGTATAAATCAGAATTTTACATAATCAGAACATTGGACTAATTGAATGGAAATTGTTATTATGTATTCCACCACAAGGCGCTCCTCTGATTTGGACCGGAACCGATGATATCCAGACCACCACGCCCGAAAATTTGGACGATACAACGGCTGAACCGGCCAGAGTGCTGGGATTCGGAAAGCAATTCGGACCTCCCCTGAAAGTCACCTACAAATCCTGGGGCGTCGTAGACGGTAGAATAGGAAATCTCGCCACTGGAATATATGGTCCACGTAAGAAATATAAAATACCTGTGTTTTAGGAAAATTTATGTCACTTTAAACAGTTTTTAGGATAGTGTAAACTTTAAAGATAAACAAAAACTTTATAGAAAAATACGTCGCGTGTTTTTTTCAAGATAACACTGCAAAAAAGCAACTCAAGACTCAGTGCTTTTTAAGCTGTTAATATGTTGGTCCTAGGCCTATCATATAGCGCCTTTAAACAAAGAACAACTATAAAAGAAAGTCCTAGTTACTCTGTAGGAACTATGAATAATTAAAAAATATAGTTTTAAAAAAACCGATAGACCGAAATTTTGACCACGTTTCTTAACGTGATATATACTCCAAAAATAGAACTTGCTTTAAAACAAATCTTGCCTCCTGTTCTTTTTTACCTTGATTATTATTAGCCTCAGCATGGACAATTGAACAATAGTAGGAAAGAACACCGCATTCATGGACCACTAAACAATGTACAGACAGGTAGCAACAAAATAATTTCGCCACAAAGAAACAATGAGACATCATCATCATACTGCGACAGTAGGAGCCAGAATTGGTGTAAAATATACAGGACTGTGATTCATTTTCGATTTCAAACAGCACCCTATTATTAACTACAGAATAAGTCACAGCCACGTGCATTTTATTACTGACTATGGCTCATTTTGGTGTAGTGAAGACGACAATATTTTTTAGCAATAGAAGGGGAGTCCCGGTACGCCGCTGCCTATGTACTCCCTGGGGATGTGGCCGAAATGACGACGGCGGTGGATTTCGGGGACGATCACTACATCTACTTCGACGCCTACGAACAGACGGAAGGGGTGGTGCTAAGTTTATGCTGCGACTTTCCGGAAGAGTGCTCACTTGTGACATTCGCCGCCGAGGTCGCCTCCGCCTCCGGTAGACAGTGGGAGAAACTCAGTGGGCACTGCCCTCGGGGAACTTCTTTGGTAATTTTTTTTTTAATTTGATAAGAAATATCTTATAGGACCTACTCTTTTTTATAACCAGCGGAATAAGGGTGGGGGTGTTTGGGTAAAGGCTCGATTCCACTTCCAATTCGATTCCAATTCATTTCACTTTCACGATCGACCCAAAAGAAAAAATCCGAAAACGGTTTTTCAGTGAAATTTTATAGTAAATATTCAATTTAAGTTTAAACCTTTGTTTAGTATTCAAAAATAGAGATTGTTTATAATAGACAGCAATAATTTTGGTTTTCTGGGTAAAAAAATATGTTTTTTGTGAAATTGAGATTTTGAATTCAAATTAGTTTTTTTTTATTTTCATTGACTGATTTTTTTGCTAAATTTAACGTTCGTATACATGGTTAAAAACGTAAACCTTAGCATTATACGTTAGAAAACTTAAAAGCCGAAGTTCTAATGCGAAAATTTAAAAAAATAATTACAGTTTAATTTTAAAACAAACAAATTTATACCCCAATTGTGAACACGGGTTTTTTGAATAAAAATGGTACATATATAGTTATAGACTGTGAAATCGCTGCTACTGGCACCAAAAATAGGATGGGGCCTATTTCATAAAGATTTCTGTAATTGTAAATTAATAAACGCATTTCATTTCTTTTTATTTTATTAATTAAAAAATGCGTACGTAACTGTGGAATTTACGGAATTTACAGACATGTATTTTTTTAAATTCTAAACACAATTTTATTAATATACTTTTTAATTAAAAATGCAAAAGAAAAATATGCGTTTATTAATTTACAGCTGTAAATTAATTACAAGCAATTTTTATGAAATAGGCCCCAGAACGAAAATTGCAAAACAGCAAGCGCCGGGTTCAATTTACGGTTTACTCGCCTGTTTTGAGATTTATTCTGCAAGTACTAAAACGCACAGAAAAATATTATTTATCCCTTTGCTGAAAATGTTTGGAATGGATGAGTCAATCAATACATATTGAACATTTTTAACACACCGAAAGCAATAATAAAATTTATGTAACTTTAAAATTAGTTTCAAAAGGCAAATTTTAACTTTATTTATGTTAATTTTGATACAATTGTTCACGAAGGTACTATTCTAGTGATCGATTTTTATTTTTTTCAACGAAAAAACTTAAATTTATTTTGGACAAACTGGTACATGAAAGCACATTAATATAATGAAACATAACACCTTGGGAGTATATTTCGAGCGGCATAAGTTTAAACTTAAAAAAATCAAGAAAAGTATACTTTTAAATTTTTTTTTCTCTTACCCTCAGTAAAAAACAATCGTTAATTGTTCAGAGTTGGTCTATAATAAATAATCACTTAAATGTTGTTTTTTAATTGTATAATTTAATTAGAACAGCACTATATTTGTAGACGAGAAGCTGAAATGTGCATGCTTATCATGACTACCTTTTGTTTAAATTTTGCGTACGCTTTAGCTCATTTTCAAATGTGAAAACCGCGGGAGGTTTCAAGGGGCTTGCGGAGTGGACAACGTACAACTGTTTACCAGACAGGGTGAAAATTTTTGCGACCAGGTTGATTTCACCATTTATCGGGAAGGTGGCGCTGGTGACGCTTTGGCCCTGTTTCCTCCGCTAGACACCGCGGCTGCCGAGACGTCGGCCGGCGAATCCCTTGGTAAACTGGCGGGCGCTCTGTTCGGAAAGAAGAAATAGAAGTTATATATATCGCGTATAATGTGTCCAGTGTATTTATGTTTTAAAGTAGCATTTTCACAACGAATCGACCAAAGTCACGTAAGGAATAGTTTTATGTTGGCGATTTGGCTGAAAAGTGCATTCGCAACAGTCAAAGCACCTGAATTTTATGTTGAAAAACCGCGCAAAAACTGTTAAACGTACTATTACTGAAATAAACATCATACTTGGAACGACCAATCAGCTGCGTTCCAACCATGCTTATGCAAATTATTTCATACGTAATTTTGGTGGATTAAAATCCCATATCGTCCAGAACGGACAGCTCCTTTAATAAAACACCCGTCTACTTTAACTTTGACATTTGGATTTCTTGGCACCAAAAGCTACCAATTTTCTAAATTTCAACTTGATCAGACCAATAATAAACAAAAAGTTGTTCTGGGCGATGTAAGAATATTATTAGTGAAAGTGCTTCTCTAAATTGTTCCTATCAATTGTTTTAAATTTTGCACTTGGACTGTTGTTTAAAAGAGCACTTACAGAAGGACAAATTTTTATATCGTCCAAAACCACCTCTTCTTTTAATTCAACAACCTATTCTTTAATTTCATATTTGGGTTTTATAGAACTAAAACTAAAACATTGTATCAAAATTTTGGACGGATCGAATCAGTTTAAAAAATAATCGTTGTGGGCGACATAAAAATTTGATTCGTGAAAGTGTTTGTTTTAGTTTAATAGAAAACGAAGTGGTAGAAGTAATACAAAAAAACCCCAAAAAATTTTTAAAAGGAGGGGTAGGGGGAACAAAAATTATAAAAGCTGAAACATATAACAGTAATAAATTAATATATTTCATAAGCACTAAAAGCTAAATTTATAATTAAAAGCAAAACCACAAAAAGCTTAGCCCTCCTCCTTTAATGGGAGCTAAAAGAAACAAAGTAGGTATCAAATAGCTTCCACTCCAGGCTTGGGACTGGCATTTAATCAGCTCGAAATGATTAAATGGCGGAGTTACCTAAGCTATTGTGACAATTCTAATTAATGTTTAAGCATAATTAATTAATTCTAAAATAAGGACCTAAAAGCTTAAAAAATAAGTGAATAAAAATTAAAATTAAAATTGTTACCTTAATCCTTTCGTGCTGAAAATTCGGCCATTTGTTTTGCCTTTTTCCAAAATTCGAGATCCCTTCTTTCTTTCGATGTCATCGCAAGTGAATAAATACCTATCAAGAAAAATCCTTCTTTTTCTTCATTGCAAATGTAAATTTGTAGGATTATTTAACAACTACAGTCTCCTAAGACTGGTTTTCTTCAGTGACCTATCACAGGTCGTTACAAGATCCCATCACGGGATAAAAGTAATGATCCATCACGGATCTATAGCGTTTTTTAGGAACACAATGATTATATAAATGAATAATAATTACCACAAAACTTTAAGAGTTTTGTAATTTCTTTTTTATTAGTAACACTAAATTTAACTAACATAGGGCGATATTTCAGACAGAACTTTTTAAGCACTTCAGATAACTCATATTTGGAGTAACTAAGTTTTTGAAATTGCTTAAAAAGAGCAGCAACTTTGTTAAAAAAATTAACCTTATTTGAACAAATTCTTCCTATTCGTATTAATTGTGATAAAAATACGGTTTTACCTAGCCTTAGCGAAATATTGCTGTGTTTATGCACAAAACGTATGACTTCAAAATTAAAATCTTCAGTTTTATTAAATACGTTAATATTTAGTTTATGGTCTTGACAATTAATATCCAAATCTAAATAATTACAGTGTGTAAACTCAGCAGAAGTTTTGGATAAAGGCAAAGAAGGTGGATATATTTCGGCACAAAGTTTCAAAAAAGATTTATAATTTAAGCACAATAAATCATCAATATATCTGCACGTAAATTCAGTATTTTTATTGCTCCTCCCACTTAAACTTACATATTTATTTTTAAAAAAAGAAAAGAAAAGATAATGTCTTAAACATAGTTTCATACGGAAATAAAAACCAAATTATAAACCGAAATTTAAAAAAGAAATTAAAAATTACCTAAGCTCTGTAGAAAAAACATTGCACACTATAACGAAAAGTCAACAAACCCGCTCGTTTAGGTCGGCAAGGGTGGTATCAGCAAAAAATATATAATACTACAGACCTGTCAACGGTCTGGGAATGCTATTCCCACCCGTTCGAAAATCAAAAAATTACTAAAAACATGCGCTATTTTGGACCTATTTTTGTAATTTTTTTAGTTTTAATTATCTTTTTCTTTTGTTTTCTTTTACTTTTTTTCACCTTTTTTTGTACATTTCCGGTTGGAAAAAAATGGCCCTGTGCCCCTCCCCTGGTTTCGGAAATGCTCTCCATTAAACCCGCTGGGGGAGCAGTACACAGATCTGAGACTATTTATTTATTTTAACATGAAATATAACCACCTTATCTTATAGGTTTATTAAAGAAAGTACCCCCCAAATTGATTATATTTAGCAAACCTCACCAAATTTTACCTTAAATACAAGTTTACTAAGGAAAAATAATCAAATATTTGTCTTAAAAGTGAAACGATTTGGTGCAATTTTATGAACACTGTCATTAACTGGTATGAATAAAAAATGGCAAAACAACTACCATTATATGAGCAAGTGTCTTGTAGATGGGCACTTTCAAAAAAATAGAAGTGTTTTTGTGCATATCGTAGTATGATAACTAGAAGAAATTGCATTTTGAAGCACATTTTACTTTTAATGACGATCATATGCGCAAATATATACATTTTATACTTATAAAATGGCACCATTACCATAAACAATAAATTAAATCAAATAAAGGGTTACTATTTATTTCGCACAATGTACTCAATATATTACTTTTATAATTCAAACAGATATACAAACACAAACACAACGCAATATACAAAAGCATTCGGATATAAAACTAAAAAGGTATCGAATATGTTTTTACATTACTCTCTAAAAAGTGGCCCTAAGAAATCATAGAAAAAAAAACTTAAATGTCATTCTGATAAATTCCTTTTTAAATTAACAATAATAATATTAGAACAATTTTATAACTAAATTAGTAATCAATTTTACTAATAAAACCAAAAATATATAACATAATAATAAAGGAAAAATATGCGACTTCATATATTTCTCAGACACATTGACTGCTCTTATTAGGGCCCTAATTAGCATTCTTATCGATTTAAAAAAAAGATTATTTATAAGTCTGTTTTATGTGACTGGACTGGTATCGTAGCTGCAATAGCTCAATGGTAGTGATTCGCCCTACCACTGAGAAAGTACGGGTTTGATTCCCGCGGACAGAAGACTTTTTAAAAATTTTTCTGTACGAAAAATTAAAATTAAAAACTTCCAAACAAGCTTTCAAAAACTCCAGATGGTTTTCCAGCTTATTATTTTAAAAAAATAGCATGTTTAATTGCTAAGCCTTTGTCAATAATTTTCCAAGCATCATTTAATCAAGGTGTTTTACCCACTGACTGGAAAACTGTATTAGTTATTCGGCTGCATAAAAAAGCATCAAAATCCAAAAAAGAAAACTATCGTCCAATATCTCTTACCTCATTTTCTTGTAAACTAATGGAAAGGCTAGTTAAGGATGAACTTGTAGTTTTCTTTCAAAAAATATTGTCTAGGTGCCAACATGGCTTTAAAGCTAAAAGTTCAACCATAACTCAATTGTTAGAAACTATAAATGATTGGACGTCACTTTTAAATAATAAAAAAATATTGATGTAATATATTTGGATTTTGCTAAAGCTTTTGACACAGTGTCACACCAAAAACTACTATACAAACTTCAAAAATATGGTATCTGTGGAAGATTTTTAAAATGGATTGAAGCGTTTTTAGTTGGCAGAGACTATAAAGTAATAATCAACAATGAAATTTCATCTTTGTACCGGGTCAGCAGTTCTGTTCCACAGGGTTCTGTTCTTGGTCCTTTTTTTGTTTTTGATCTACATTAATGACCTCATTGATTGCATCCAGCATTCTAAAATTGAGCTTTTCGCAGATGACGCGAAGGTTTATATAAGCTTCACTTCTGAAGATGAAATAGAAAAAAACAGCTTAACTTCAAAGTGATTTGCTGAGAGTTGCTGTATGGTCAAAAAACTGGCAGCTTTCTTTGGCGGAAAGTAAATGTGAAGTTCTACACATCGGCTCAAAAACTAGAAGTTCAAAATTCAACTATTACATTGATAATGAAATTTTGTCAAAAACAAAACTGATAAAAGATCTTGGGGTGCATATCTCAGAAACCTTAAGTTTTTCTCAACTTTGTGAAATTATTGCAAAAAAAGGCTTAAAACTTGCTTTTCTTATTTTAGAACATTTAATTCCAATAATTTTCGTAATTTGTTAAGAGCATACAAAACGTACGTGAGACCTACGTTGGAGTATGCTAGCAGCGCTGTTTGGAACCCATTTTTAAAACGTGATATCGCAATAATTGAGCGTGTTCAAAGGAATTTTACAAGAAGATTGTTTAATAAATGTCATTTTCGTTATGCTCATTATGATGATCGTTTAAAAATACTTAATTTACCAAAACTTGAACATCGTCGTCAAATTACAGATCTTTTGGAATGTTTCAAAATAATTCATAAAAAAACAAGCCTAAATCCTAATGATTTTTTTCTATTTTAATTATAATCACACAAGAAGTCATTCATTTAAACTAAAGGTACAAAAAAGTAGAATTAATGCTAGAAAATTTTACTTTAGTAATAGAATTATCTCAATTTGGAATTCACTTTCTGAAAAACAAGTTACATCTAATTCAGTGCTACAATATAAAAACAGTCTAAGATATGGCTCATAATGGAGCTTACATAGTAAGCCTTTGAGTCATATTCTGGTTAACCATACTTCTGTGAATTTTTTGCGACCACGATTGGTTCGCACTGTAATTGATTAAAAAATTATTGTTTGTTTAGTATATTGGTTACTAGAATAAACTTTGACTTGACTTGACATGATTTGTTTACACATTGATCTAATCACACAGCACTGTTGCATTTTTTTTAGTTTGATGAAATGTCAATTTAAAAAATCATACTCACAGCAATCTTTGACAAGCGCGAAATCGCAACTTTTTCAATTAGAAGGTTATATTTGTATGTGTAAGAAACAACTATAAATTTGAAAAAGTAGCGATTTCGCGCTTGTCAAAGACTGCTGTGAGTATGATTTCTTAAATTGACATTTCATTAAACTAAAAAAAATGCAACAATGCTGTGTGATTAGATCAATGTATAAACAAATCATTATCATGTGGCAGGAATTTTTATTTAGTGAGCAGCTGCCCAAACCAAATGAATGTCCATATGTTTGTCCAATGTCCATATCCATATGTTTATAATCATTCCGTTGCCGAGATATACTTTTTTAAATAAAAAAATAATAAAAAGAAGAAGAAGATGAATTTAAATTACAAAATTTACCCACGTTGTTTAATTATAGTTAGTGCGGTGCAGTTGCGCTCCAGACAAAGTTTACCTACGTTCTCTAAATATAGTTGGCGCGATGCTGTGCGCCAATGATTGCAATTATAATTTTTAAAGTAAAAATAATAATAAGAATATAATGAACATGAATTACAAAATGTACTCACGTTCTCTAAGTATAGTTGGCGCGGTGCCGTGGGTTAAATTGCAGTGTGGCACCCCTCCCCTCCGATGATTACCAGCGCGTGGCGCTCCCGCGCCATCGACGCTTATTATTATTTTTTAATAAATAAAACTTTGAATTAATTTTGTCATCACTAATGCAAGAATTAAAAAAAAGTACTCTGTTGTTTTCGCCGTTTACCGCACGGTTGAAGCAGATGGCGCTGGGAACTAGTTCCGTTCCTGCCACCAATTAAAACCCGTCTTCTGCTATTTTTGTGCGGTTTCTATGAGGGGATGGTGGTTGTCTGCTCTGTATAATACTTATAAGGCTGTTATTGTGCGGTTGGGAGTTTTTATTTGTCTATTTTTCAATTTTTTTATTTTGATCAATAAATCGATAACAAGGACCTAAATGAAAAAAAGTGATTCCTAAGAAAGTTGCGTAATTCCTTCTTTTTTCTAATGAGCCCATGTTTATTTTTGATCAATCAGTAAATGTTAAAGGAACTTTATGCTGGCTAAATTACATGGAGCTTCTAAAGCAGAGGTAATTTCTATTTTAAGGCGCACAGGAACGTCAGGTGCGTCTGGCACGTCCGGAACGAGAATAGGTCGCGCTGTCCTATAAGTCTAAGCGAAGCCTAAAAAACAATCTAAACTTTATCAAATAGCTACGCGGAGAAAATTTAGGTTGTTCTTAGTCTTTGCTTATGCTTAGGAACGCGTAGGCTTAAGCTAGTTCGTGACGCGCCTGAATATTCCTGTACGCTGAATGCGCCTGAAAATATAAATCACCGAGTTTGCCGAAAGTTTCGTCTTTTACAATTCGTCTTTTACAATTCGTCTTTAAACATCTCGTCTTCTACATCTCGTCTTCGGAAAGCTCGTCTTTTAAATATCTCGTCTTCGAAAAACTCGTCTTTTGGATGCGATTTTGTAAACGCATATTCAAAGTGACGAGTTTTCGCCCAAACGATAAAATTTTGTTTAATTTTAAGGTTTCACTTTAGGCGTAGGAAAAAAAATAAGGTTTTTACTTTTCAATTTAAAAAGTATGCTATTAAATACAAATTTAATAAGATAAAGTTTTCTTAATTATTAGGTTTCCCTTAGGCTGATATTCACGGAAAAAAATCATTAAATATAAAAGTTTATCATGGTAAAATTTAGCTTGATTTTTAGGTTTTGCTTAAGCTTAGTTTCTTTGCTTAAGTCGCGAAATACGAGAAACTTGTCTTTTAAAAAGTACGTTTGGAAAATCGCATTTAGAAGACGAGATTTCCAGAGGCGAGATGTTCAAAAGACGAGCTTTCCGAAGACGAGTTGTAGAAGACGAGATGTTGAAAGACGTAATGTAAAAGACGTAATTTCCGGGAACCATTACCAAAGTAGAAGCTGTCACTCCAGAGATCAGTGGTTCATAGGACTACTAAACAAGGACAACTTTAGTTATAGACTATTATTTTTGGTGTGTCGTACATCTTCTTTTCTTCAAAAAGCTTGTCTTTTTAACATATCGTCTTCGGTAAACTTGTTTTTTGTATGCTATTTTGTAAACCCATTTTAAAAATTGAGAGCTTTCACCCAACCCGAACAATAAAATTTTGCTTGATTTTAGATTTTTTTTTTATTTAATGATCAGATAACAGAATTAATATCATACTAAGCATAGTTTATGCATAGTTTAATTCTTCTGTTTTCATCATTTCATTGTGTTTTTTTTTTCTCTTTTTCTATTTTTTTTCTTTTTTTTTCATCAACAACATCAAATCTGCGACTTAATTGCCGCCAATATGAATCACGGGTGGGGGTAAAAGCCGGACCACCCGGACGGACTGACG
>JASAMX010009561.1:0-89106 GCA_030248175.1 Microlaimidae sp. YZB2_3 | reverse complement strand
CAATCATTTTTTAAAGTTTAAAATCGAAATCTTACGGCTAGGCTTGACATTAAAACATGTTTTTATTTTAGTATTTGTAGCGTGAAAATCTCTTATCGATTTTTCGTACACGTTTAGTACCTGTACCCCTTCTGTGCTCCTCGGAGCCCTCCCATTTATTTTTCAGAAAAATGCATTGCTCAAGCAGTTTCGGAAGCACTGGAGCTCATCCCTAAAGTGCTTACCTCGTCAGACCAGTCCGCATAATGTTTTAGATTTCAAAAAATGATTTGGTAAGTATTAAAAAAATATTACTTTGATGGAGATTAAATTTTTGTAGATAAATAAGGATTTATTGTGAACATTAATTTTAGTGAGCAAGAAAATTGCGGTTATCTGGTGACTACTGGGCAAAACTGTTATATTTTAGTTTTTTTTATTATTTCAATTATTAAAACTTTTTACTACATCAAATTTTGGGAAAATTTTCTAATATCTAAAAACGAGTCACAGTGTTCATCATAAAATTTTATTTTTTTTGTTGGAAAAATTCCTTCGTTAAGATATATATACAACATTTTGTTCTACCACTTTTAACACATGTTTGCAACTATTCAATAGACAATTAAAAGTTTATCTGTTTTTTATACAAATAATTCCTCTAAATTTTGTGTTTTATATCTTTTTTTATCGTTTAATGAAATTTTAACACATTTAGCACGGGGTACACGGAAAACTACGGTAACTTGTCCGGATAAACTAACACCGTGTAAACACGCAAAAATACCGTAGTTTACACGGTGTATACACCGAATACACTAACACGGTGTATACACCGTGTATACCCCTCTTTGTGAATTCCGGCCCATAACGCGGTCTCGATTCCCCAGAACGCGGTCTCGATTCCCCACAAGGCGGTTTCGATTCCCCAGAACGCGGTCTCGATTCACCAGAAAGCGGTCTCGATTCCCCAGAAGCACATCTTATACAGTTGGTGTTGCATATTCAGAATAATTGGTTTTTTTAACACTTTTTTTACTATTTTTGATATAACTTTTGTTTTATTGTTATACTAGGTGGTTTTTATTGCTTTTAAGTATTTTTTTAAAGTTCTTCCTAAATTTTATTGCTAAATAATATTTTAGGAGTTTTGCAATACTAAAAAATAAAGCATAAGAAATAAAACAAGCATAATTATCATAAAAATTGTGCTTAATACAATTAATAAAACATTTAACAAGAAAAAAGTTTTCACTCTTTAATTCAAAGAGCACACTATTAAATACAAAGTTTTGCTTAATTATTAGGTTTCGCTTAGACTTAGGCTCGCAGTTATTTGACACAAATCATTTAATATAAAAGTTTATCATGATAATATTTAGCTTGATGTTTAGGTTTTGCTTAGGCTTAGGAAAAAAGTTTTCAATTCATTGTTTAACTTAAGTCGCAAAATACAAGAAACTTCTTTTAAAAAGTACGTTTACAAAATCGCATTCAAAAGACGAATTTTCCAAAGACGCCATGTTTTAAAAAGACGAGCTTTCCGAAGACGGGTTGTAGTAGATGAGATGTTCAAAAACGTAACGTAAAAAATGAAACTTCCTGAAAACTTCTGCTACTGCTAAATTTATCTGGGGAATCGAGACCTTTTCTAAGGATTTTATCACTGGGGAATTGCGACTGCTTATTGGGGAAATGGGAATGGCTTCTGGGGAAATAGGAACGGCTTCTGGGGAAATAAGAACGGCTTCTGGGAAATAGGAATGTCTGGGGAATCCAGACTCTTATGGGGAATCGAGACTATTGTTCTGGGGAAATGCGACGTAGCCCAAAGGGCGCTCGAGAGGCGCTCGAGAGGCTCGCTTGAGAGGCTAACTTTATGCACCCAAAGATGCGGACAAGTCCAAACTTTAAAAATCTATATTTTAGAAAAAAATCTTTCTAAAGCTATGGTGAAATATCGGTCAATATCGCAGTTTTCTATGAGGGATTTTAAACTCCCCTTTAAAATCTCAAGGGGAAGGGTAAAACCCACACCGACTGGGCGGACGGACGGAAATCGATGGGGTAAAACCCACACCACCGGACCGTTGAAAAACGTTAATATCTCGAGAAATACTGCATAAATTTAAGAAGTAAACATATTATTTAAAATGTAGTAAACATATTACAAAACATTTAATAATTATAAAATGTTGGTTTACGATATTAAAAAAATAAAATCTTCCGGGTTTTTAGTTCGCACGATCGAATATTTGACTATGCTATTTTTCCTGTTTGAAAACACATTATCATGTTTAAAGTATTTATTTACAATAAGCGACTATAAATCTATATAATAAATTATGTTTTAACTCAAAACACTAATAAAATAAACAGTTATTTATGGGTTTCTAAATACACTTTCAAACCTTGAAGATCTTTTGTCCATGGTTCAGTTTGGTAAACAAAAAAAATTTAACGCGCGTTCGAACAAAATAAAAAAACCAGGCCATTATAATTCAGATTGTAGTTCAATTATTTATTTTTAATACGAGCTTTTTCCAATATTGTGCCTTTGTGTTTAATTGAAGGACACATTTGTTTGCCGGGCGCGGAAACGCTGGGCGAGCCGACGCCGGCCGCGGCAGCGCGGCCACGTCAAAGTGACAGCACTCGGCGTTCCTACGGCGGCGAGGCTTCGCCGGTTCGTGAATATGGCTGAATTATTTTAAAAAATCCCCGAAGAGTGAGCTAAAAGATTACGGTAACTGTATCAAAAAAATAAATACCAGTGTCAAAAAAACCCGGAAGACTTTATTTTTTTTTAATATTGTAAACCAACATTTTATAATTATTAAATGTTTTGTAGAATGCTATGAGTATTTAAATAATATGTTTACTTCTTAAATTGATGCAGTATTTCTCGAGATATTAACGTTTTTTGACGGTCCGGCGGCGTGGGTTTTTACCCCATTAATTTCCGTCCGTCCGCCCAGTCGGTGTGGGTTTTAGCCCTACCCAAATCTCAAGAACGGATATCAAGCGCTAATTATCAAGGTGATATTCAGATTCAGCACCATCAATAACATATATTTTTGGTACTAGTGCAGTATAACACCTCCAGCGAGATAAAGAAAATCTTGCATTCCTTTAATATATGTATTTATTTAAGGCGGATATGGTTATGACATGACTATGGCGATTGAAGCTCATCAGCCGTTTTCAAGATATTAAAGAGAGAGTCTGGGAAGCTCCATACAAAATCGAATTTTTTACTATTTTCACTTTTAATTTTAAGCGTATTTGCGTTCATATTATGTGTTTTTTGGTTATCGAATAAAAATATATACTTTTGTGCAGTTTTTAATGTTTATAAAACGTAACTGTAAAGGATCGGCATCCGACCACCATAAGGAGGCCGTAAAATAAAGCTATCTAGTAAAAGGTATTAATCCATTCCATTGGTCGATTAGTTCATGATATTCATGGGCAACAAGTGTATGGAATTTTTTTTTTTGTTTTTCCAAGATAAGATTCCAAGAAGTGTCTTCTGTCTTTGTTGTTTCATAAGGTCGCCGAGCAGGGTTTTTTTTATCTCAGGCAAAAGTAATGATAGTTTTTTTAAATATTTAAAAACACAACGTTAAATAAAAATTTGTCATGAAAAAATTTTGCTTGAGTTATAGTTTTTGTTTAGGTAGGCTCAGGTTTTGCTGTTTAGGCTTAGGTTTAGGTTTCGCTTTGGTTTAGGCTTTTGCTTAAGCTTAGACTTTGCTTAGGCTTAGGTTTGCGTAGGCTTTGCTTAGGCTTATGCCCAGGCTTAGGTTTAGGCTTAGGCTTAGGTTTTGCTTAGGCCTAGGCTTAGGTTTTGTTTAGGCCTAGGCTTAGAAAAAATCTTTCTAAAGCTATAGTTAAAAATCGGTATAAATCGCAGTTTTGTAATTGTATGGGGAATTTTGACTCCCCCTTTAATATCTCGAGAACGGCTTTCAAATGCTAATTATCTGGGTGATATTCAGATTCGGCACCATCAATAACATATTATATGCAAAATTTCAATTGCTGCATTAAATAGAATTTTAAAATTGATTTTTCAATGTTTATAGAAGTAGGGTAGCTTTTTGTTCATACTGGGATGTCCATGGGTTTGCAATAAACTTTAAGTTTAAAACAAAAAACTGTGGACAAGTCCAAAGTTTAAATGTGTGTCCTTAAAAATCGATATTTTAAAAACACTTCCTTCTAGATTTTTCAAGATTCGAGATTTTATTTTCTAGTAATACATTAAGAAAAACACAAACACAAATGTGATTGCAACCCAGTTGAGTTACAAAAACAGGAAAAAAACACACAAAGTTGCAAGAAGACCTGGCTGATTTTGACGGTATGATTCCCATACGCGTCCCAAAATTCGATTTGACTGATCCTTATGTAAAATACACTTATGAAACATCTTTATACCCTAAATTGGACCCGTAGACTTGGTTTTTGCGGTTATTTTGGAGATTTGAGCTTTTGATTAGAAGTTATAAGCCGATTTATATCCAAAAATAGTCCTATTTTGGCATGTACAACTTATGTTATGAAGATATTTTTTTATTAAGCCTTTAATCAAATTAATATTATTTTTTTCGTATCACCAAGTGTCTGGCAGTTACAAATATATTTTTATTTTTTCATGGTAACAACCAATTTTTTATAATAACCGTTTAAATACCCATAAAATTTTAGTTGTGAAAAAATTCACATTTTTGAAAAACAACTTATTTTAATAAAAATCAATAATATTACAAATTTGTTTGATTTTTGGGTTTTGCTTAGGCTTAGGAACAATAAATCGGTGAAAAACTAAGTTTAAATTAGCGTTTAAAGCCAAAAAATTTTGTTGTCCATGTTTTTGGTGGTCCATGTAACTTTTGAATTTTTAATTTTTTTAAACATTTTAAAGTTCTTCAGACTTCTAGCGTTGTTAAAACATAGTTTTTAATTTAATTTGTGTGTTCACAATTTTTTTTATTAACATCATAAATTGCATATCCTGAAAAAGGTCATTTTTTTGGGTATAAATTAGTTTATAACTTTTTTCGATAAGGCCAAATCTTAAAAATAATCATCAAAACAAAGTCTGCGTGTCCGATTTAGTGTACAAAGATGTTTTATATGTGTATTTTACTTTAGAATAGGTCAAATCGAATTTTGGGACGCATATGGGAATCGTACCGATTTTGACTTACTAGAAAAAAATGACTAAAGGCTTTAGAAAATAAAGCTCTTTATTTAGTCATTATAATTTCCATGAGTTAATTCATCAAAGATTTTTTAAATCGGTACAGAGTTTCGGAACTAACTTGATCTTCATTTAGATAATTCCATTTACTTATAACTCTACTAAAAAAACTGTATTTTCTACAATTGACTCTTGAGTGCTGTTTTTTGAGTTTTTTTGAATGTCCTCTGGTTGAATTTGGGTTAAGAACAAAATATTTCTCAGGGTTTAAACTTACCAGTTGATTTAAGATTTTATATGTTTCAAACATATCCATCTTTTCTCTTCTTTTCTCTAAAGTTTCTAGATTAAGTGTACTTAGTCTGTTTATGTATCCAGTATCTTTTAAGTTACAAGATTTAAAAACTCGTTTGGTAAAATAGCGTTGGACTTTTTCTATAATATATTTATGTTTAGTCATATATGGGTTCCAAACAACACTTGCATACTCAACAGTAGGACGCACAAAACTTTTATAAGCAATAAGATAGTTTTTAATGGATTGGGATTTGAAACATCTAAAAATTAAGTTAACTGTTTTTAAAGCTTTGCTAGCTATTTTTTTACAGTGTGTTGAAAACTTTAAGTCACTAGTGATGAACACACCTACGTCTTTTACCATATTAGTTTTAGGTAGCTTCTTATTATTTTAAATGTAGTACTTCAGATTTATTTTCAGATAAATTGAGCTGCCAATCTTGGGCCCATTGGGCAATTCTATTTAGATCATCTTGTAATTTTATTTGATTGTCATTTGAGTCTAAAAAACTGGTATAAACCTTTGCATCATCTGCAAAAAGTCTAATTTTTGAATTTTGGACACAATTGACAATATCGTTTACATAAATAAGAAAAAGAAATGGTCCCAAAACTGAGCCCTGTGGTACTGAACTTGTAACTGGGTAGGAAGGTGAAAAAGTGTTGTTTATTACTATTTTTCTCTATTTGTTAAAAAAGCTTCTATCCATTTTAGAAGTCTGCCAGAAATTCCATATTTATTTAATTTAAACAAAAGCTTTTGATGCAATATGGTATTAAAAGCTTTAGCAAAATCCAAGTAAACTACATCAACTGATTTTTTATCTTGAAAAGCCAAAGTCCAATCATTGTAAACATCAAGAAGTTGTGTAACTGTTGAGCTTTTATCTTTAAAACCATGCTGAAGGTAAGATAATATATTTACGAAAAAGATAGAAAGCTCAGCTTTTGCAATCTGTTCCATTATTTTACAAGAAAAACATGTAAGAGAGATTGGACGATAGTTTTCTTTTTGACATTTTGAACATTTTTTGTACACTGGTGTAGTTAGTGCAATTTTCCAATCACTTAGAAGTTCACCTAAATTAAAAGATTTTTGAAATATTTTAGAAAGCGGTTCTGCAATAACTTTTGCTAAGCGCTTTAGAAAAAGAGCAGGAATACCATCAGGAGTACGAGACAATTTATTTGGCAGTTTTTTAAGAAATTTCAAAACATCTCTTACAGAAAAATTTATGTTTTCAAGTGTTTGGTTGTGGTTTGGGTCAAAATATGGAAAATTATTATTATCTTTAGTGAAGACAGAGCTAAAATATTCACCAAAAATTTTTGCTTTTTCAGAGTCTTCAGTTTTAAAACTACCATGGTCAAAAATTGGTAAAAATTGCAATTTTGTGTGGGGGATTTTGAACTCCCCCATTAATATCTCGAGAACAGTTAGCAAGCGCCAATTATCATGGTGGTATTCAGATGCGGCACCATCAATTGCATATAAACTAATTCAGAATAAGCGTCTTTTACTGTACAAGAGAGGGTACAAAAAGAAAAAAATAAAATTTGAAGAAATCTTAGCTTTCTTAGTTTCTTAAGTTTAAACCTATAGGTACTTCATAAAAATTGCTACACGATGATATGTTTCACTACGTTGAAGTGCTGTAATATATCAGTTTGTGCTAAATAATTTTTTGTTTTTTAATTAAACGTCACAATAGTTTAAAATCACCACTAAAATAGTATTATCCTGAACAGTGATTTCAAATTAGTAAAAATAAAGATGAAATTTGTGCTTTTAAACTAATTTTAAACCTACATAGTTTTTTTAATGTTTTGTTTGTAAAACTATTCAAAACTTAAAAATTAATTTTAAAAAGTCAATTCCAAACTTTTAAATTAAGCATTTTCTGTAAAACATTAAAAAACTGGAAAACAAGCGCGCCAGCAGCGCCGTACCTACGAAGCGGCAAAAAACTAAAAACCCCCAAAAATTGCTTTTGTTTTTGCAATATTTAAAAAGTATTTAAGAAATTTTGAAGAAAAGGGGTTGAGATTTTAAACAATAAATATTTTAAACTGTAAAATGTACTAGTTGCTCGCTGTTTCTCAATTTTCCCTCTACATATGATTGGCGCTAGTAGTTATGTACCCTCTTCCTAACACTAAAAAACCCTTATTCCAAACTAGTCTATATTTTTGTGCATAATTTTAGTGAACGTTGTGGAGGTGTTATACTGCACTTTTACCATATTTTTAAGCAAAATTTCAATTGTTGCATTAAATAAAGTTTTAAAATTAATTTTTTCAATTTTTATACAAGTAGGGTACTTTTCTGTCCATATTGGGATTTCCATGGGTTTGCAATAAACTTTAAATTAAAACAAAGTTAGTTAGTTAGCATAGCCAGTTTTTTTCATGTTATTTCCTCCAGAAATGCTTCTACCTTTGCGGGTTGTAACCATAGGTCTTACTTTAAGTGTGGTAAGATTTTTGGTGCAGTTGAAAAGGTGGAGGACATCGTGAGGTTTCTGGTGGCATTTTGGGCATTCATTTTTGATTAGAGGGTTTATTCTTGATTTGTATGAATTTAGATGATGACAAAATCCGGATCTTAGTTGTGACAGGAGTGTTCTTAATTTTCTTGGAAGGTGTTGTTCACTTTGGTGTATTTCAGGGGAGTTGTTCTTTAGTAGAGGATTGGGTTGGAGTTGAGATATAGATTCTTTTACGAAAAAGGTGTGAATGTTAGTTCGGATGGCTTTTTCGTTGAGAGTTGGATTGAAGAAGCTTTCTGCTATGGGGCCATATTTTGATTGGAGGGTGTGTTTCATTTCTCTTGGCCTAGATTTGTTTGCTGTGATTTTGTTGGATGGGATGAGGATGCTATTGCGCCTAGATGCCCTGTTGTTGATGGTGGTGATGTGGTTGTTGAAGGTTAGTTTTGGATTGAAAGTGACACCTAGGATTTTGGGGTTTTTGTTGAGCGGTAAAAGCTGGTTTTGTATGGTCACATTTGGGTGGTAGTTGTATTCTTGTGAAGATGGGGAGAAAAGTGTAACTTTTGATAGTTTGAGGTGGTTGAGATTCAGGTATTGGTTTAGATTCAGGTATTGGTTTAGAGTGTTGAGATAATTGGTGAGATTTGTTTCCATATTGGTTATGTTGTTTTCAGTGGAGTAGACTGTGGTGTCGTCAGCATAGGAGACAATTTTGACGCCGGCAGGTGGGGGAGGTATGTCCGATATGTAGAAGTTGAAGAGGGTTGGTGAAATGACTGAGCCCTGAGGCACGCCTGTTTGTACTATCCTGGGTTTGGAGATTGAGTCTCTGAATGAAGTTTTGTTGATTCTGCCTCTGAGATAACCACTTAGCCATCTGATTAGATAGGCTGGGAGTGTGCTGTTTACTATCTTGCTGATTAAAATTTCTATACTGATGGTGTCAAAGGCCTTTGTGAGGTCCAAGGCAGCTACTATTGTTTGTTTGGGTGGAGCTTTTTGGTTGAAACCGGTTGCTATTTTGTTGGTAAGTTGAAGGAGAGCAGTAGCTGTTGAGTGTTTGGGTTTGAAGCCGTGCTGATCTGGATGGTTTTGTAGATGTTGGAGAAGGATCGGTTGGATTATTTTTTTGAAAACTTTTATTGCTGTGCAGAGAAGTGAGATTGGTCTGCAAGAGGTAGAGATGAGGAGATCCTTTCCGGTTTGTTGGGTGGTATTATGGTTGCAGTTTTCCAGATTGTAGGTATGCTATTTGCTTTTAGTGATAAGTTGAACAGATCAGTTAGATATTGAATGCCGAGAGGACCAAGGTTTTTAAGGTGGAAAATGGTTAGGTTGTTGGGGCCAAAAGCTTTAGAGTTGTTAGATGATTTTATGGCATTTTCTACTTCTATGGTTGTGATAATTTTAGGTTCTTGTTTGATTTTTTTAATGTTTCTAATTAATTTTCGATTTTCTTTAGGTGTTTTGAAAGGTTTGTTTGGAGTAAATTGTTTATTGAAGTTGTTTGCTAATAATTGAGGGTCGTTGATTAAGTTTCCATTGAAGTTTATTGCGCAATTTGGGGTGGTTGGCTGTTTGTTATCCAGTGATTTTATGGTTTTCCAGAGTTTAGAGCAGTTGGTTTTGTGGCTGAAAGTGTCCAGATATGAATGCCATTTTTTGGCAGCATTGGTGCAGATTTGGATATGGATTTTTTGGTTGAGCTCTTGTATTTAGTGTGAAAGTGGGTTAGTTTTGTGTAGATTGTCTCTTTCATTGATAAGCTTTATGGTTTCTGGAGTGAGATTGGCTTGAAAATTGTTGTGACGGCCGGCTGGTATGTTGTGTAAGGAAGCTTTGATTAATATATTTCTGAACGTTTTTTCATCTTTTTTGACTTCTGTTGGAGCTGGGGTATTAACTAATTTAGTTTCTATTTTGTTGTTGGATTATCATTTGAAGGGATGCGTGTTGGTTTGTTTGTGTTTAGAGATGCCATGTTAGAGTTGTTGATAATGTTTGCAATGTAGTCGCCTCTGGCGTCTGTGAGGCTTGAGTGCCAGAGTTCATGGTGTGCATTGATATCTCCAAGAATGATACTATCCTGATTGTTTAGAAGATTGGCTATATTTGGCTGGTAGTTAGTGGTGCAGGAGCTGGACGAGGGAATGTAAAGGTTGGTGATTGAGAGGTCAGTATTGTTAAAGAGGATGTGGATGCCATGCATTTCTGCATGTGGGTCATTCTGTTGAGTGTCCAAGTTAATTTTGTAGTTGATCACATAGTGTACAAAGAAGAGTAGACCACGACCACCTCCATTGGAATTTCTGTCTTTCCTAATTGTTGTGTAGTTGGGAATTTGGGGATCTTTGGATTTTGGTGAGAGTTTTGTTTCTTGGATGGCGGCTATGTGAATGTTGTGATTTATGAAAAAGTTAGTTAGTTCTTGTAGTTTGTTGGAGATTCCATTGGCGTTAAATTGCAAAATATTTAAAGTGGAATTTTTAGAGTTTGTGTTGCAATATGGTGAGGGCGTGCATTTGTTACAAGAAAAATTTTGGTTGTAGTAGTGCTTTAGGCTTTGTAGGTTGCTGCATTTTAGATGCACCCAATCGTTGCATTTGGTGCATTGGACGCTGTTTCTATTAACAGTTTTATTACAGTTTGCACAGAAATATTGCATCTTGCTGGGGCTGGGGTTAGGATGAATGTCTCAGGACAGAGTCATCAGTTTTTTTGGCAGCCATTTTGTATGCCGATTATAGAAAAAAAGTGTGAAATATCGCATCGGCAGTCAGCAGTGACGGAAAATGTCCGAGTTGACTGGAAAAGAGGTAGAACTGTTGACCATTTCCATTGCTGGATCTGGGCAGTGTCGCTGCGTGGAAGCCGCTCCGTTGACACCATTAAAACAAAAAACTGCAGACAAGACCAAGCCCAAATGATTGTGTGCCCTAAAAAATCTATATTTTAAGAAAACTTCCTTCTAAAACCATGGTCAAAAATTGGTAAAAATCACAATTTTGTATTGGGGATTTTGAACTCCCACTTTAATATCTCCAGAACAGCTATCAAGCGCCAATTATCATGGTGATATTCCAGACCTGTGCACGGTCTGGAAATTGCCCCCCTCCCGCTTTATTGGAGGATTTGCCCCCTCCCGTTTTATTGCCCCCCCACTCGCCAAAAAATGAAAAAGTACCCTAAAAATATGACGCCATTTTTGACCTATGATGACGCCATCATCGCGAATTTTTTGCAGTTTTTAGCCTATTTCAATGTATTTTAAGCCATTTTAGACCTATTTTTACCTTATTTCCGCTTTTTTTGTCCCTTTTTTCCCTTTTTCCTTCTTTTTTTCTCTTTTTTTCTCCTTTTTTTCTCTTTTTTTTTCTTTCCCCCCTGCTTGCCCCCCCCCCGTTTTATTGCCCCCCCCCGTTTCAAAAAAGGTGCCCCCGCCCCCGTGCTCCCCCCCCCGTTTTGGAATTGACCCCCCCGTTTTAACCCCGGGGGGGGGGCAGTGCACAGGTCTGATATTCAGATGTGGCACCATCGATTAATATCATACATTTTTGTATGTTTGAACCATACATGGGCAAGTTGGTCCGGAGTGGGGGGGGGGTTAAACCATACATGGGCAAGTTGGTCCGGAGTGCGGGGGGGGGGGGGGTAAAACCCCAAATTAGGGGGGGGGGGTTAAAATCCGAAAAACGCAAAATACCCATATCGTTTTTTTTCTGGAGTGCATTTTACCCATATCGTTTTTCGATTTTGAAGGAAAAATAGGTAAAAAACGCTAATTTAAGGTCAAAAAGCCCTTTTTATTGCATTTTTGAGCTTTTTATTGCTTAAAACATTCATTTGGACCTCAAAACTTAAGTTTGGAGGCAGTTAGAAGTCATTTTAAAGACATTTTTTTTTCTTCATTTTTCCAAAATTGGGGGGGGGGTAACTTTTTCTCCCCCCCCCCACTTCTGAGTGGGGTGGGGGGGTTAAACCCCACTTCTCAGAATTTGGGGGGGGGGTTAACCCCCCCAACCCCCCCCCCGTGCCCATGTATGGGTTAAACCCCAAATTAGGGGGGGTTAAAATCCGAGAAACGCAAAATACCCATATCGTTTTTTTCTGGAGTGCATTTTACCCATATAGTTTTTCGATTTTGAAGGAAAAATAGGTAAAAAACGCTAATTTTAGGTTAAAAAGCCCTTTTTATATATTGCTTAAAACATTCATTTTGACCTCAAAACTTAAGTTTGGAGGCAGTTAGAAGTCATTTTAAACACATTTTTTTTCTTCATTTTTCCAAAATTGGGGGGGTTAACTTTTTCTCCCCCCCCACTTCTGAGTGGGGGGGGGGTTAAACCCCCCTTCTCAGAATTTGGGGGGGGGGTTAACCCCCCAATCCCCCCCCGTGCCCATGTATGGTTTGAACGTTGTGGATGTGTTATACTGCTATTTTACCAAAAATTATTTCTCCCAAAATTTAAAAAAAACAAGCCTTAGAAAAAATTTGGGCTTTGCCTAATTTGAGGGGGAAGGGCCAAGGGCGTCCGCCCCTACCCTTTAACTTCCCCTTTCAGCCCATCTCATTAGGGGGGCAGGGCAATTGATCATTTTGGGGGCATTGCCCCCTGCCCCCCCCTCTGGTTACGCCCCTGCGCTCGACACTGGAATTTTGAAATACACATATACAAAAAAAAACGTCCAAGGTCAGGTGAATAAAACATGCTGAAAATATGCTACCAATGGTTATTGTATATTAAGTTAAATACTAGTAATTTAAACTGAACCAAAAATATTTATACATTAATATGTTTCCTGCAAAATATGCTGCAATATTTATGTTTTATTGTGTTTTTATATAAATCTTTCCAAAACTTTAAGAACATGCCAGAATTAAGCTGTGAAATAAGAGATAAAAAATCAAATTAAACTAAAAATTAAATTATTTTGTGGGGAAATGGGCACCCCCTGGGTATTTAATACATGATAATTTGGCATTTAATTTTTATTGCAAAAATAAATTTATTAACAATATATTATCTAAAAAAATATGTATTTAGCTTTCCAATAGTTGCCATAAATATTATGTATTGTAACAGTCCCAACGGCTCCCTTAGTACTATGGGAGTTAACCTTCCCGAGGTTTTCCTCGTGACACACGTAATGCATTTTTTGACATGGAATATATCCCCTCTACTTGTAATTCAAATTATAAACGGTAACCGTAACAACATTTAGAGGGTGTATATTACATGGAGGAAAAATGGTATAGCTTACTTACTGGTGGACCAAGGAGGGGTGCAAAGAAAAAGGTATGAGGGCTATTGTAACTATTTTAGTGTTTTAGGAATCAATGGAAATGGAAATGGCATGAATACTAATAAATTGGATAAAGCTGGAACCAGACCCTATTGCTTGCTTGCTAACTAGTTATTATCCTTAAAATAATACTTTTAGCAATAATATTTTTTGCAAAGGTTTCTGTTCCACAAAGGTAGGTAAGTCGAAGTCCACAAAGGAAGTACAGATAGACTGGAACCAATCAACAATCAGATCAATACTTTAGTAGTTACATTACATATCTAAAATAATCATAACATACCTTTTTTTCAAATTCTTTAACAAGGTTGTCCTTAATCATATTATGCTGCACTGGCTTCTATTAGTTTTAGTGAGTGCCAATATTGTGCAAGATGATATGAACAGCAATTTCCATTTTATATGGAAAGATTGGGATTAGTTTGTATTTAAACAAAATAATTTGTGTTTAAATAGGTTATTATTTATATCTACATTTAGGGTAGTGCATTTAATTTCGGCACTTTTCCCAATTGGGCATTTTTGATTTTGGACTATATCTTTGGTAATCATGGACGGAAGATGACGTTTAATAGCTCAAATGAGAGCTAATTATATGTAGATGACTGTTGTGAGCTTTTTATTTGTTATGTTGTGATATTTTCATGTGAAATTGTGTCATTTATAAAAAATAAAATTCTTACTCGTTTTTAGAACATGGGCATTTCATGATTACGCAATAAATTGGTTTAAAAATTAAACTGTCCTGGTAAAATTTAGTCTATTTTCCGAATTTTTAGTCCCCGTGGTTCTACGTTGCGTCTGTGGTGAGCAATCGTTATAAAATAAAATAGTGTAAATTCGGCACACATATTGCTGTAGGTAAAAACGGGTTGAATTAAATGGTCGGGTGTTAAATTGTAGTTGTAAGTAGTTAAAAGACAATGTTGAAATGTGTAGGGGTCATAACACTGCACTTAAACTCGATTAAGGGGGTTCTTTTAAAAAGTGCCCAAATTAAATGCACTTTTTTCTCAAATTTTGCTCATTTTGATACCATTTGGCATTTTAGCTGTAACTTTTTGCCAGTTACACGTTGAACAACAAGTAGAAGCTTAAATTAAAGAAAACTGTCTGGAGATAATGATAGGCTTTTAAATTTTTGAAAATGACGATTTTTTGACTGAGAAACAATCGATTGTTTGTAAAGTGCCGAAATTAAATGCACACATTTAATTTCGGCAATTTTTCATTTTTTTAAAAACTGATTTAATTAAGTAAAAAAACTACTTTCGTACAGTGAAACTTTTGTGAAGCAACGCAGTATTGTGAAAGCTTCAAAATGAGCTATCAAACATGAAAATCGGGCCATACAGTGAAAAGTTACATTGGAAAAACAAAAAAGTGCCAAAATTAAATGCACTACCCTAGGTGTTTTATGTGGGTACAGGTACTCAGACCTGTGCACTGCCCCTCCCTCCCAAGGCAGTGCAATTTCAAAAATGGGGGGAGCATGGGGGGCAATTCCAAGATGGGGGGAGCATGGGGGGCAATTTCAAGATGGGGGAGCATGAGGGGCAACTTTTTGAAACAGGGTGGAGGCAATAAAATGGGGGAGGGCAAGCAGGGGAGAAAAAAAATAAGGGAAAAGAGAAAAAAGGGACAAAAAAAAGCAAAAATAAGGTAAAAATAGGTCTAAAATGGCTTAAAATACATTGAAATAAGCTAAAAACTGCAAAAAATTGCGATGATGGCGTTATCTTAGGTCAAAAATGGCGTCATAATTTTAGGGTACTTTTTCGTTTTTTTTGGGTGGGGGGCAATCCTCCAATAAAGCGGGGAGGGCATTTCCAGACCGTTCACAGGTCTGGGTACCAAACGTGCACTAAAAATGGATTAGAGATTTCCAGGCTACAAATACTAAATAAAAAAATGTTTCTATGTCAATTTTGGCCTGAAGATATCAACTTTAAAAAATGATTGAAACACGATTTTTGATAATATGGGGTAAAATATAGACAAAAATTACAATATTTTGGGTACACAATTTTTACTGTTAAGAAAAATTTTTTTAATAAACCGCTAAATTAAAATTAAAAATTAAAAACTTTATTTTAACATTGCTGAAAGTCCGGACAATCTAAAAATTTATAAAAAAAAATTATAAATTTGATAGTCACATCTCACATGGACCACCAAAAATATGGACAAAAATTTGTTTTTGCTTAGAAAGCTAATTTAAGCTTACTTTTATCAGATTTATTTTTTCTAAGTCTAAGCAAAGCTTAAAAATTAAGATAAATTGTATTTTGAGACATTTTTATTAAATTATTCCATTTTTAAAATTTTAATTTTTTCACGACTGAATTTTGAGACATTTTTAAGCGGTTGCTATACAAAATTGGTGAAGACCTAAAAAAAAGCAAAAAATTATTTTTAGATTCACCAGACTCGGCAATCTAACAAATATTCTTTCATATTGGTTAAAGCACTATTAAAAAAAATTTAAAAGCATAAAATGTACCTTGAAAAAAGGTCATTTTGGCTATAAAACACCATTTATTTTCTTGAAGGGTAGTTTAATCACTTTTTAATGGCCAAAATTATGATAGCAAGGTCAGAATTGACATAGAAACATGTTTTTTTAATGTTTGTTGTGTGGAATTCTCAAACTGATTTTTGGTACACGTTTAGTACTTGTACCTTTTATGTGACTAAAATTTAATTGTTGACCTAATTTAATTTAATTGTCATGTTTTTGCAGATTTTTGCATGTTTTTTGCATGTTATGAAAGTTTCACATGTTTATACATGTGAAACTTTCATAACATGCAAAAAGATGCAAAAATCTGCAAAAACATGACAGAAACAAGCTGTCTTTTATTTAATCAAAATTTGAGTGGTAGGTAACCCATTAACGTGGAAATTTCAGGAAAATGCTGAAAACATGCAAAACCCTGCAAAAACATGCCAGAAATACATGCCAACTTCCTTGCGCCCATTAATTGATCACCTATTTTAGAAAAATATTAGACAAAAATCGCATTGCAGAATCATGGATCCTGCCCTTTTGCAAGGCAGAGCAGCATTTTTGAAAAAAGCTGCATCTCAACCTTCTGTAAGCCAGCGCCCAGAAAAACGAAGTGCAGCATCTGTTGAACACGATGATGAACCTGGGAGCAGCAAAAACTCAAGGAAATCTCTGACAAAAATTAAGCGAAATCGAACCTCTGTTGCTTCTGTTAGAGGTATTAATTATAATTAAAATGGCGGGGGAGCGGAGCATACATAAGGACGGGGGAATTAATCCTCTCGAGAAAGACCAGAATTGGAGGGGGATAAGGTTGACCCTTTAATTTTAGATAAATAAAAAAAGGCCTTTGAAATGACTTTCAAGTAAACACCTCCAAACTTTTTGAGGTCAAAATAAGTGTTTTAATGTGGGGGAAATTCAGGTGGAAAAAAACGCCAAATAACCATCTTAGCCTTGAAGGAAGGTGATGGTCGCATAGGTGGGGGCAGAGGAGGGCAGGAAAATCCCCTAAAAAATCTCGAAACTGCCAAAAGGCCCTCCCCTAAAATTTGGGGGTACCCCGGACACCTTCCCTAAAATTTTGGGCAGATGGGATTGAGGTTTAAATGCTAAAAACGCTAAAAATGGGGGTATACCCATGGGGGTAATTTGGGGTATACACAAAAAAAATTTTTTAAGACACCCTCCTAATTTCAGGAGTCGAGTATATAAAATCCGCGAGGCTGCCATCAGGGGCGTAGCCAGGATTTCGGAAAGGGGGGTTGTACTCCATACAAATTTTTCGAAAGGGGGGTTGTACTCCAAATTTTCAAAATACCATAAAAAAGATATTAAAAAGGGTAAAATTTTTTTGTGCTTCGCGCTAAGTGATTCTTTTCGCTGTTATTTGCATTGGTTGTTTTAAGTTAAACTTTAAAAATTTTAGGTTTAAAAAGGCAGGACATTAAAAATCGTGCGACAGCACGAAAAAATTTTCAAATATGTCTTTGAAATTAATTAAAAACCACAAAAGTTGTAGAAAGGTATATAAGCAGGGCCGTAGCCAGGGGAAGGGATTGGGGGGGATTAATCCCCCCCCCTCAAACTCTGGGAAGGCAAAAAATTTTGTAAGGGTCCCCCCCCTTTGATTTTTTTTAAAAATTAGAAAAAAATTTTTTTCAAATCACTCTGTAATGTATTAAAGCTATCTAAAATGCATTATTTAAAGTGATTTAGGTTCATGAAAACTCTTATTTATAAAAAAAGGAGTTATTTATAATTCAAAACATTAGTGCAGTGAGTTTAAAAATATTGTATTTTTGTTTTGTGTGAAAATATTTGCATAAAAACGGCAGTATCAAAGAGCAAGAAGTCACGATTCAACCACTTTTTTGGTATAAAAAAGCGGTTTTCTTAGGATTTTTTATTGTAAATGCTTTGGTTACTTACTCACTTTAAAACCGTTTGTTAGAAAAGGTTTGTTCTTTTTTATTAAAATGGTAATAAAATACCTAAAACTATTTTATTTTGTTGTATTTATTTAAAAAAACAACAGAAAATAAATAAAGATTCAGTACTTAAATTTAGGTTTCCTGGTGCCTTTTAAAAGCTTAAAATTAAAAAAATTTCCACCCCGGAGGGCATTCTGCCCCCCGGACCCCCCTGACAAGGGGCTCCGTCCCTTGACCCCGTTGGGGGGCTCCCGCCCCCCAGACCCCCCATTTCTGGGGGGCTACCGCCGTTCAGACCCCCTTTGTGGGCCCCTATAAAGCACCTTCCAAAAAAATCCCCCCCTCAATTGAAATCCTGGCTACGGCCCTGATAAGTGTCAAGCGCTGAGCGAAGCGCGGGAAAATTTTTTAAAATTTGTTCTCTTAGGACCCCCAAAATTTTACCTCAGCCAGCCCAAAAATGGGGGGGGGTTTGCAACCCTCATCATAACCCCCCCTGGCTACGCCCTTGGCTGCCATGGGTGGTCGCCTTCTAGGAAGATGGGGATTCTCCTCACCTCCTTCGGGCATTATTGCTCTCTCGGCCGTAGTCATTACATTATTAGTAAACATTTTTTGGCCATTTTCTTTGATAGCCATAGCAAAGAGTTCGCGCTGTGTCCATAGGTGAGAACGGCCGGGAAGCTTGGGGGGGTGGTTACCTGGAGTGAATAAAATTTTGAATTGGGGGGGGGGGGGGGGGTGGGGGGGGGGGGGGGGGGGGGGGGCCCCAAACTCTGTTGGGGGGGGGGGGGGGGTGGAGAAGGGCAAAGTACTTGTTTTTTTCTGGGTGCATTTTCCTATGTTTTTCGTTTTGAGGAAAAATAGGTAAAAAATTTTTAGGTCAAAAAGCTTTTTTTTTTTTGGGTTTTTTTTGTTTAAAACTTTTTTGACCTCAAAACTTAAGTTTGGAGGCAGTTAGAAGTCATTTTAAAGACATTTTTTTCTTCATTTTCCAAAATGGGGGGGGTTAACTTTCCCCCCACTTCTGAGTGAGGGGTCGTCCCAGGGGGGTCCGGACCCCTCTAGCTTTTTAGGGGTGGTCGACCCAGGGTGCGAAATTTTGAAATTTAGAGGGGGGTCAGGTGGGGTCCGGTGTCCAAAGCAAAACAGTTTTAAACCATAATAACTTTAATAATCGTTCTTTTTATAAGCCATTTTAGACCTATTTTTTTAAGCCATTTTAGACCTACATTTTTAAGCCATTTTAGACCTATTTTTACCCTATTTTTGCTTTTCGTCCCTTTTTTACCTTTTGAAAGGTGAAATTTTGAGCAGCCTTAAGATAGGTAGCCCGCTCCCCCCCTCCCCCAACATCCCCCTTTTCTTTTACATGTGGGAGGGGGGTTGGGGGGGAGGTTATTCCCTTTTAAAAAATCCCAATACTTCAGACCCTTCTCCTTCCAAAAAAAAATTTTGGGGGTACCCCGCACACCCCACTAGAAATTGGGAGGGTTCCATTTCAGTACTAAAAAACGCCAAAAGAAGAGTATTTGAGGTATACCCAAAAAAAATTTTGGGATACTCCCCCTCCCATTTTGGAGACAGGATATACCCCCCAATTTTGGGGATAGGATATACCACCTCGAAATGCCCACCCATGCTTAGTTAAAACCCTAGTTTGATCTTTAAAACCTTAAGGGTTTTGTGGATCAAACAATTACCATAAGCCTCCTAAACCCCTCCAAAAAACCTCTATTCTGAACTTTTGTAATTTCTCTCATCACAGCCTCAAGTTAACTTTTTTGTTTGTTTTTTTTTAAACTATTTTTTTGATTTTAAGATCATCTTTCTGGCAGTGTTTCGGGTCTTACATCAACATCAAATATAGTGGGCTATTTGGTAAAAATTATTGACTTTATGAAGCGCCGCTATTTGGAAAACCCAAATATTTTTGGTCTTACTTTGGACGAAATACTCCAGGAACTAAATGTTTTCGACATGCCTCCAAAGATCACAAAAGCATTAAAAGATGTAGGTAATACATAATTATTTTTATATTCTGTTAAATAATATTATGCAAAACGCATTCGATACGGGTAGAGAGAGGGTAGGGCAGCCGATTTCAAATCTAGTAGTATGTAGGGTGAAAAGAGGTTCTGGTTTTCGAGAAAAGTTGTTTAAATCTTTAATTTTGTTTAGGACTTTTTACCCATAAAATATTTCATTTCATGGACTGACTGAAATATGGTATTTAGGTATAAAAGGTGTATAAAAGCAGTTTTTACTAAAAATTAACGTTAGAGCGACAAACCAGCCTGAAATGCCTAGATCATTTTATCATCCCGCAACCGCAACCCCCACCCCCCCGCCCCACTAAAATAACTAGTGTTGTAAATGCCCTTTTGTTACTTGATTGTTTTGCTCTGTTTTGTTTTTGTAAATGCCATTTTTTGCAAGTTTAAAAAAAAAACAATTTAAAACTGGTCAGCAAGACACCACAGTACAGCTCATATGTGAATCGGTTCCCCCCCCCACCCGTGGTTTAATCAGACTTGTGCACGGTCTGGAAATACCCCCCTCGCTTTATTAGTGGCTGGCCGGACAATGCCCCTTCCTGTTTTAATGGGCCCCCTCTCGAAAATAAAAAAATCTACAAAAAAATATGCGCCCTATATTTTAACCTATTTCCTCAAAATGTTTGCAATTTTTAGCGTATTTTAAGGCAATTTAAGCTATTTAGATCTATTTTTACATCACTTTCACTTTTTTGTCTATTTTTCCCTCTTGTTTCTCTTACTCCTTCGATTTTCCTCCTTTTTTTCTTCCTCCACCGCGTCCACCCGTTTTGTTTCCCCCTGTTTCATAAATTTGCACCCTCCCCTATAGGTGGACAGTCTCCCGGGTATAGCATACCCCACCCCTCCAATTTTTTTTTGGGAGGGGGGTGTCCCAAAAATTTTTTGGTTTTGAGGTCTTAAATAAAAATACCCCATTTTTAGTGTTTTTAGTTTTGGGACCCCCCAAATATTCGAGAGAATCGTCCGGCGTATCCCCTAACTATTGGGTGTGCGTGGGCAGTATATAATCGGGATTTTTTGGGGAGAGGTTCAACCTTCTAAACCCCCCCCCCCCACCTGCCCAGCTATGCCACTGCCGACTCTCCTATTTTGAAATTGCCCCTGTTATAACCCCGGAAGGGCAGTTCACTAACTGGGGTCCATTTCTAAAATTAGGGCGAGTAGGGGGGTACAGGCTGGGTTTTTTTTCGTCAGCGCCTAGGCGCCAGCTGGCGCCTAGCCTCCAAATTTTAGGCGCCAGCCCAGAAATCTAGGCGCCAATAACATAATTTTGTTTCTATTTTCACAAAAAGGGCACATATTATTAGTTTTTTCCATTATATGCATATTTTTAGATGGCTTTTGTAGTCAAACGTTTTGTGTTGTATAGCAGTACATGTACAATTAATTTTAAAAAACGACTCATTTTGCTCATCTCAATACAAAATTTGAAATGCGTAAAATTTTGTTCAAGAATTATATAATTTAACAAGAAAACATAAAGACTAGTGATGTTCCTACCCTCCCACATCATGCTCCGGAGCCCCGGCCACTTATAGCGGAGGAAGCTTTGGAGTTCCTTTCCTAAAATATTTGATTTCAAGCTTATTTAAGCTTAAATGTTTTAATTATTTTATTCGCATTTTTACAGTTTTTCTTAATTGCCTTTAATAACAACAACAAACAAATAAATTTTATTTTGTCAGTAAAAAAATTACTACACAAAAAAGGCAAGTAAAGGTACATATATAGTACAATTTATTTGCTACCTTAATGATTTAACAAACTAAATTTAATGATAAACCTTACAAAATTCGCTGAGATCAACTTTATCAAGCAAGCATTTAAAAGTATTCAATGATTTAGCACTAATAACAGTTTCAGGCAATTTGTTCCAAATTTTTACATTTCTTTGTGAAAAACTAAATTTACGACAGTCTAGTTTATATTTTTCAGTTAATTTAAGTTTAAACTTATGACCACGCATATAATACAAGTTATCGTCAAAACTGAAAAAATCATTAAAATTTAAATCAACATTTTTGTTCACAATATTATAAACCATGCATAAATCAGCTTTTATACGGCGCAATTCCAGCGAATCAATAAACAATGATTTTAAACGTAAACAATATTTTTAAATAAGTTTTGAAAAATTTTAGTTAACAAAAAATTTTCACTAAACAATCTCTAGCATAGCTTTTTTTATTATTCACACAATTAGTACAACCATAGGTGGGCCGTGAATTGCTCGTGGACGTGGATTGCTCCGTAGCTCCACAAAACGGAGCTCCATTACAGACAGCTTGAAGCTTAACATTTTAGGATTAAAGATAAATTAAATTCTTTTTAACACTTGCAAACAATCACTAACAAAATTCTTGCAATATCCGTGCAAGCAAAAAAGGATTTTCTCAGAAGTTATTTTCAGGTTTTAATCAAAACTAATAATACGTGTTTTTAGAATTTTACTTTTAAATGGGTTTTTTTAATTAAAAAATGTAACCAGTTAGAACTTTTACCTAAATCTTTACATATTATATTATATACATATATCATAAAAAGGATTAAATTGTAGATAAACTAAAGCAATACGCGCTAAACAAAGCGAAGCGGAAGAAAATTTTTGAAAATTAGTCTTTTGAAACCTTAAAAATTTTGTGTTCTTTTTTTGTCGTGTTGACTAAAAAAACGGTTAAAGAATACGTTTATGGCCAAAAATCTGGGCGCCAGGCTGGCGCCTAGACCCAAAATTTTAAGCGCCAGCGGGAAATTCCAGGTGCCAGTGGCACCGATTTGGAATTAAAAAAAACCTAGGGTACAGGCAAAGTTTTAAAGGGTTAAAAATACCAATACAGGTACTCCAAACACAGTATAGGGGAACTTCTTTTCGAAAGTTGTCAAATTTTTTTCAAATAAAGGAAAAAATCTTTTTCTAGCAAAGTTTTGACGTGGATTTCATAGATACGGAGTTTATTTAAACAAATTTTTTTAAATGTGGTTTTTGTTCGCTATATATATTTCAAAACGCTAATGTTTAAAAACAATAATCAGCGGTAAACTGGGATTTTTTTTTCAGAACTTGCCAAACAATCCTCGTTTAACTTACACGGATGATGGTAAATTTTTTTACAATCCACCTTACAAAGTAAAAGGCAAAAACTCGCTTTTAAATTTATTAAAAAAATTTGATTTGGAAGGAAAAGGTGGTTTGCTAATGTCAGAACTAGAAGACTGCGTGGCTCATCCAGGGAAATTAGTGGAAGTGAGTGTATTTTACTTATTTTTCTCGCGGTTTTTTTCACGTGTTGATGTGATCGTGCTCGCCTTTCAAAAAAATTTTTTTGATTGAAAGAACTATAACCTGTTTTTACCACATTTAACGCTAAGTTTATTATGATAGGCCGAAGGCATTAGGTGGGCAACCTCTTGGATTTAAAAGCTAAAAAGGTTTTTTCCATTGATCTTGTTTCCATTGATCTTATTAACACTTGTGTTAAATAATTTTAATTCTGATGCTATCAGATCTGTGCACAGTCTGGAAATGCCCCCCTGTTTTATTGGAGGATTTGCCACCCCACGTTTTATTGCCCCACCCCCCCTGCCAAAAATTAAAAAGTACCCTAAAATTATGGCGCCACTTTTGACCTATGATGACGCCATCATCTCGAATTTTTCGCAGTTTTTAGCTTATTCTTTTTTCTTTTTTTTTCTTTCCCCCCTGCTTGCCCCCCCCCCCCCCGTTTTATTGCCCACCCCCGTTTCAAAAAAGTTGCTCCCCCCGTGCCCCTCCCGCCGTTTTGGAATTGCCCCCCCCCCCAATAAAACCCCGGGGGGAGGCAGTGCACAGGTCTGTGCTATATTGTGCGATATCTTATTAAGATAGATGAACAAGGGGGGTAGGGTGGGGTCCACCTCTCTCCTAGCCTAGAAATTTCGCCCCCCCCTCCCAGAAAAAAATCCAGAGGGGCCTCATCCCCCCAAATTTTTAACCCCTGACCCCCTTTAGAATTTGAAATTTGACCCCCCTTGCCTTGAAATTTTGGCCCCCCCCCTAGAAAAAATCCAGCCCCCCCCCCAAATTTTCGAATTTTTTACCCCTGCCCTGACCCTCTAGAATTTAAAATTTGACCCCCCCCCTCCCTCCCTAAGTACTTTTTTATACTAAATTTTGTTCCAACGTGAATTTTTCACACAAATTCATGCTGTTACACCCTTTTTATACCAGAATAATTGCTTTTTATTTAATAAAATGTAGTATTATCTCAGACCTGTGCGTGCACGGTCTGAAAATCCCCCCCCGCTTTATTGAAGGATTTGCCCCCCCTCCCCCGCCAAAAATGAAAAAAGTACCCTAAAATTATGGCGCCATTTTTGACGCCATCATAATGACGCCATCATCGCGAATTTTTTGCAGTTTTTAGCCTATTTCAATGTATTTTAAGCCATTTTAGACCTGTTTTTACCTTAGTTTCGCTTTTTTTGTTTCTTTTTTTACCTTCTTTTTTGTTTTTTCTTTTTCTTTTCTTTTTTTCGCTTTTTTTCTTTTTTCTCCCCTGCTTGCTCCCCGTTTCAAAAAAGTGGCCCCCCGTGCCCCCCTTTTTGGAATTCCCCCCACTAAAACCCCAGGGGGCAGAGTACAGGTCTGTTATCTTATAAAAAACAATTATTAAACCTTTAATAGTTTAGAAGTATTTTGCTTCAGACATTTGACCCCATCTGACCCAACCGCAATGATTTTGTTTTTAGGCCTTGGGAGACTCGGTAGTTTCTGTACCAACAGTGAAAAAATCAGTGGTGCTGTTTTATAATGATCCAGAATCTTCAGTACAAATAGATGATGGCAAGTTTTTATTCATATTTTTAAGAAGAAAAATCCTATAAATTTAAATGTAACGTTGCTGAGGTTTGTAAGCAGACCTGTGCGCTGCCCCTCCCATCTTCCCCGGCGGGGTTTTATGGGGGGCTATTACAAAATGGGGGGCAATAAAACGGGAGAGTAAGCAGAGAAGAAAGAGAAAAAAGAAAACTAAATTTAAGTAAAAATAGGTCTAAAATGGCTTAAACTGCGTTAAAATAGGCTAAAAACTGCAAAAATTTTGCGAAAATAAATCAAAAAAGGTGCAATAATTTTTTAGTACTTATTTCAGTTTTGGGCAAGGAGGCATTAAAACGGAAGGCACCGCCTCTTATATAGAGGGGAGGCATTTCCAGACCGTACACAGGTCTGTGTAAGCATCAGTTTTAGATTTTGTTTAGTAGTATACAGTGGCGTGCCCAGGATTTCATTTGGGGGGGCGGTCTGGGGGGGTAAATACTAACCCTGAAGGGGGTCTGGGGGGCGGTAGCCCCCCACATATGGGGGGTCTGGGGGGCAGAATGCCCCCCGGGGGAGAAAATTTTGACTTCAAGGCGCTAAAATACAGTAGAAATTTTAATTCCAAATGATACCTATTACAAATTTTAAGGTTTTTATACCTATACATTTAAAACATGTGTTTAAACGTTAATAAAAGAATAATAGGGGTTATAGTAGTTTTATTAAACATGTATGCCTTAACTACTGAACGGGATAATCGATTTGAAATTAAAAAACTAAGATAAATTGCCAATGTAAACTATCCGCGTATCAGGAAAATTTTGGGGTTTTGACTATTAATATCTATTAATATGCTTTTGGAAGGCATCAGGAAAGTTTCTGTATTAATATTAAAGAAAACTTTTTCTCTCCTAAAATTTTAAAAACGTAAGGGTCCCCCCTTACAAAAAAATCCGGCTTTGCCGAATTTCGGGGGTGGGCGGCCCCCCCCCCCCGGGCACGCCACTGGTAGTATATCGTAAGTTCATGAGTTATAATAAATTGTGTAACATTCAACCTTTATTCACACCAGTGTGAGAATGCGTTCCCCTTCTTACATTCTCTCATTTGTCGCTGCAGTGTGAATCAATGTGTTGTCATTTGTGACTCCGGTATAAACTAGACCATTATGTCTTTGGGAAGAACTTATGTGCTTTTTTATCACAGAAGTCTAAAAGTGTTTTATTTTAAGGTTAAATCCTTACACCAACCACTGAAGATTAATTTTTACTGCAATAATTTTGTTGTTACTTTGACCAGATACATCGAGTGGTAGGTACCGAATAAAAAGTAAAACAACATGACCCGATTATTTTTCCGGGCCTTTAAGTCCGGTTCACACTGAGGTAACAATGCCACCGGTGGCATTGCCACCGCGAGGTGGCATTACCACCGCTGTTGGGTCCAGCGTTAAACATTATGACGTGTTCACACTGAGGTGTGCAATGCCACATCGCCGTGGCATTGCCACCGTTGTTGTGTTTGATCCACAACGCCGTCACCGGTGGCAGTTCTCTCAAGAAAAAAAGCATGGGAACGCGCGCATTGATGAAAAAAAATCAATGAAAAATATTGCGGTTTTTACGTAAACGTTTTCATTGTATAAGCAAAACTAGCAAACAATATTGCGGTTTAAATAGAAAAACGCGTGAAGAAAACGCGTAAAATGCATAAGCGAAAAAATCATATAACAAAACAGTGTTTAACAAAACAAACAAAAACAAATGATTTTTTATGAAAAATTTTTTCATAAAAAATCTTGAAAAAGTTTAGTTTTTACGAATTTTAAACACACGTACATTACATACATTGAAACATGGAAAAGTGCTTAAATATGAATTTGCAATTTTTATGCATTAATAAAAGATTTGCAAATTTTTCTGCTGCACAGTTTCTAATATAATTTATTGCGAGGCCTTAAGGGTTAAAAGAGTATTAAACAATCCAAAAAACAGTGTTCTTTAAAAATCTAAAAACAAAATCGTTTACCTATATAATTAAAAAGAAAACTTTTTAAGTTTGTTAATGTTTCTTCGACCACAATACTTTTCAGAAATAAAACTTTAAAACATATTATGGCTACTGATTCAGTTGAACTTCAAAGTAAGTTCGGAAGCGTCCGGAACTTTATTACAAGCGAGAAAAAACATACATGGACAGAATTAACCAGACAAACAGCTGGGAAATAGTGAAAAGAGTAAAAAGTAAAAAAAAGTTACCGACATTTTCTTATCTCTACACGCGAACAAAATGCTCTCAAGCGATGGCAATGCCACCCCAGTGTGAACCTAGCGGTAGCAATGCCACCGGTGGCATTCCCACCTCAGTGAAAGGGGCCTTATTTGTTTTTATTTCTCTTTAGAATTTAAATCCTTGTGGAGAAGCGTTGCTGTAGATCACCTCGATGAAAAGAAAATCGAAGAATACTTGCAAAAACATGGGATCCATTCAATGAAAGATTTAGCTCCAAAAAAGGTATTAAAAAAATCAAATTAACAATTATAATATAATACAGTAATAACTTAGTTTTCAAATAGAGCGTTTTTAAAGACAAATTCAATTTTAAAAAATTTTTTTTCAGATTTTTCATAAATCTCAAACGTATAAAATGTGGCAAATTAGTTTTTTGACAAATGTGAATTAATACCTAGTGCTTTGCCCATTAAAAACGTAAAAATACCTTGTAAAAAAGCCTACCTAAGCATTGGAACCAGTGTGGCGTAGTCAAGATTTCATTTCGAGAGGGGCGGTCTGGGGGGGGGGAAGAAATATGTGTCATAAAAACGGTGCGCAGCGCCGCCGCCTGAGCCGCGTTCGCGAAGTGGCGTCAGCCGACGCAAAGCGTCCGCCGAGGGGTCTGAGGCAGTGGCGTAGCCAGGATTTCATTTCGGATGGGGGCGGTTTGGGGGGAGAAAAAATGCCACAGAAACGGCGCGCAGCGCCGCCGCCTAGCCGACGCAAAGCGTCGGCCGGGGCGTTCGGGGGGTGTCCGTATCCCCCCAAACCCCCCGGTAAGGTAATTGCCATGTTATGACTTGTCACCATAGCACTTTAATCCGCGGGGAGAGGCCTAGTCCTTACCGTGTGACTATTGTGGTCTAGCCTAAAAACTGAGGTTACACTTTGATTTTTTCCATATTTCAAATCAGTTCTATCACAACGTTGCAAGTTTCAAAATTAAAAAAAAGTCAAAATAAGTCTTCCAGCGGTGAGGACACCTCAACTCAACTCAGGTTTAGAAAACTGACATGAAATATGGTCCTGCATTCTTTTACGCTTCCCAGAATTTGAGGAAAGGTAAACCAACCCGCAGGGTCCCGCATTCTTTTACGCTTCCCAGAATTTGAGGAAAGGTAAACCAACCCGCAGGGTCCCGCATTCTTTTACGCTTCCCAGAATTTGAGGAAAGGTAAACCAACCCGAACCCCCCCCCCCCCCCGCACCTCCGCTTCCCCCCCCCCCGTACCCGCCCATGCATAGGTGGGCAGCCCCTCGGATTTTGGAGGGAATATACCCGACCCCCGAAATTTAGAGAGGGGATGTCCAAAAAAAAATTTTGTAGTATACCCAAGGGCGTAGCCGGAGGAGGGTTATGGGGGTTGTAACCATACATGGGCACATGGGGGGGTTGGGGGGGGGGTTAACCCCCCCAAATTCTGAGAAGTGGGGTTTAACCCCCCCCCATTCAGAAGTGGGGGGGGGGGAGAAAAAGTTACCCTTCCCCCCAATTTTGGAAAAATGAAGAAAAAAATGTCTTTAAAATGACTTCTAACTGCCTCCAAACTTAAGTTTTAAGGTCAAAATGAATGTTTTAAGCAATAAAAAGCTCAAAAATGCAATAAAAAGGTCTTTTTGACCTAAAATTAGTGTTTTAACCTATTTTTCCTTCAAAATCGAAAAACGATATGGGTAAAATGCACTCCAGAAAAAAAACGATATGGGTATTTTGCGTTTCTCGGATTTTAACCCCCCCCCCTAATTTGGGGTTTAACCCCCCCTCACTCCGGACCAACTTGCCCATGTATGGTTGTAACCCCACTTTTTTGGGCTGGCGGAGGTAAAAATTTGGGGGTCCTAAAATAAAAATTTTAAAAAATTTTCTCGCGCTTCGCTCTGCTCAGGGCTCGACATTTATATATGCCTTTTTACAACTTTTTAATAGATGTTTCGGACAATTTTTGAAAATTTTTTCGTGCTGTCGCACGATTTTTAATGTTATACATTTTAAAACCTGAAATTTTTCAAGTTTAACTTAAAAATACAATGTAAATTCAGACCTGTGCACGGTCTGAAAATGCCCCCCCCCGTTTTATTGGAGGATTTGCCCCCCCCCCCGCCAAAAAATGAAAAAGTACCCTAAAAATATGACGCCATTTTTGACCTATGATGACGCCATCATCGCGAATTTTTTGCAGTTTTTAGCCTATTTCAATGTATTTTAAGCCATTTTAGACCTATTTTTACCTTATTTCCGCTTTTTTTGTCCCTTTTTTCCCTTTTCCCTTCTTTTTTTCTCCCTTTTTTCTCTTTTTTTTCTTTCCCCCCTGCTTGCCCCCCCGTTTTATTGCCCCCGCCCGTTTCAAAAAAGTTGCCCCCCTCGTGCCCCCCCTATTTTGGAATTGCCCCCCCCCCGTTTTAACCCCGGGGGGGCAGTGCACATGTCTGTGAATTAAATAACAGCAAAATGAATAACTTAGCGCCAACCGCGAAAATTTCCCTTTTTTAATGTCTTTTTTACGGTATTTTGAAAATTTGGAGTACACCCCCCCCTTTCGAAAAAATTGTATGGAGTGCAACAACCACCCCTTTTTCCGAAATGCTGGCTACGCCTTTGGGTTTACCCAAATACCCCATTTTTAGCGTTTTTGCACAAATTTTAAGGGGGGGGGAGTGTCCGGGGAATCCCCAAGTTTTAGGGGGGGGGTGTCAGAAATTTCGAGATTTTTGTGGGTATAACCCTTTAAACCTCCCCCTGCCCGCCTATGCGCCCATGTATGTTTTAAAGCCAAAAATAGCAAACTGCTGCAATTCCAAGTTTTTGTTAAAAAAGGCTTTTTTTATTGTCACTTAATTTTCTGTAAATCAAATAAATAATTATACTAATATAATGTATATCTTACCTAATCAATGTCAATGTAAATTAATATATTATATAATTATTTACGTTATTAAAACGTTGTGCCGTTTTTCAGTTCACGTTAAAATTTATTTCAATAGCTGCTTTATTGTTAATATTGTTTTAGACAAACGCAATTCCAAAACGAAAGGAAAGAAAAAAGAAACCCGCCATTGTTCACAATGAGCATCTTGCTAAGCAAGGGGTGCTTCAGGATTATTCTGTTTAATTGGAAATTATTATTTGGTTTGAATAATGAATTATCCACAAAGAATAAATTCACCATACCCAAAGAGTTCTGGAACATGATATCTTTCCCAAAAGTAGTGACGTTAAATTTTTGAGTTCCGAAGAATCCTCGAAGCTTCACATTGTTTTTTTTTGTTAATTTCTTTTAATAATTAGGGATTACCGCTAACTGAGATATTTATTATATTTTTTTTTATTATAAAATTTAATTTTTTTTGAAATAAAAATTTTAAAAAATAGTTTTAAAATGCAACCGAAAAAAACCTAAACATTATACAGTCAAACTCGTTTCTTTTCTCGAGAATTTTTTTCTAAAAACTTTACCTCGGCCTTCCATGGCCCAAAATTAATTTTTTTCCACAATATATTCCGGGGTTCAGAAAATATGAGTATGACCGTTAGAAAATAGTGTTTATTAATGGTGTTTTCTGGAACCCCGATTTCCGACTCCACAAAAAATGCGAATAGAATAAAGTTGTCTATTTCAAGCTTAAATAAGCTTAAAATTGCTTGTTTGAGGGGCGGAGCTCTGGATAAAAAATGGGGTAATAAGCTAAAATAATTTTAATTTTACTGTTTGCTTCTTCGTCTTTCGCTAACTGTCGCCTCAATATTTCGCTAACTGTCGCCTCAATATTGAATATTATGTGCAAATTTTTTGAACGTGTTGGATGTGCGCCGCCAACTCTGCCGCCAAACCGCTGCCAAACTGCGCCATTTAGGAACTAAGGTGTTAAAATAAAAAATTTTATAATAAGACGGTTTTAACTAATTCATAGTTTATTTTTCTAACTTTAAAATTTACAAAAATGTGTTATAAATATAAACTCGCTTTTACTCGACTTTTTTTACTCGACTTTTTTTAAGGTTAAGTTTACGCGTTACTAAACCTAAGCAAAGCCTAAAAAACAACCTAAACTTCCCGCAGCTATTTGTTAGAGCTTAGGTTGTTTTTAAGGCTTCGCTTAGGCTTAGGAACGCATAGGCTTAACCTTTAAAAAAAGTCGTGTAAAACCGAGTTAGCCTATAATGAGCGCTAAAAAGTTCGCGCGGCGCGCCCTGAAAATTGGTAACTGTTTTTATATTGATAGCTATAAAGAAATTTTTTGAAGTTATATAGCCACATGTTGTTCCATTTTTTTGAAAGTAAACTTTCTAGACGGAACATAAAAAGCAGGCACTTATTTATATACTATGCTCTGTCTTTTTATATCCACATCAGCAAGTTATTAAAGATCCCACGACGAAGTAATCACCAGAACTGTCACATAAGTTTTATAAGGCGACTATGAAACGCGCTATAACAGCTTATATGAGCAGCCTGTGATTTTGAGCTGAATAAGTTGAAGCTAAAAGCTAAAGCTAAAAATAAAATAATATTAACTTATACATAACCACTATCTCAAACAGTACAAACAAATGTGAACTAATTTTGTTGTTGGAACCAAATGCCCCACGGCGCAATAAGCTATAGTCTGCTCAGTTACTTTCTAAAAAGGAGATCTCCGTGAAGAAAAACAACTAGGTTTTGTTTTTAATTTTTTTGTAGAATAAAAAAAAGATTAACAGTTTTTTGTACTTTAAAAAATTGTTTAAACATGGAAACATGATATGATAAACATGATATTAACATTATTTAATTACATATAATATGAGTTAAGCCATAGTTTTTAAATGGCGGTGGTACATATGGCGATTATTTGGCGGCAGATTTGGCGGTGCACATCCAACACGTTTTTTTTTGAAAAGTTGAAAAACGTTAGTTTTTTTGCCCGTCACCAAAATTGTAAGATGCCAAATCATCTTGTTCGCTTTGTTTCTTAGCAAAAAGATTTTTCTCCGCGTACCACTAAAGCTACAGAAACTTTGAAATCGAGCAGAATTTATCCAATCAAGGATTAAAGTTTAAACTCCTAATGGGAAGTGGCGCTTCAGCTGAAAGAATATTTTAGCACCAATGTTGATATAGCTTTTTATACGGTAGAGTAGAATAAAAAATAGCCTCTAGTCAGCCTAGATAAGCTTAAAAAATTTACAAGTAAATAATGAATTTGCTCGATTGGCATTCATTCGCCTTAATGACAAAGACAGAATTGCAAACAAAAAACGAACATACTTGCATGTCATATTTCTTTAGTCAATATGGGTGAAGCACTTGGTTTTAATTATGGTTTATATTGGTTTTAATTATGGTTTATATTTGTCACGAATAAAACGATCCAGGATTTACATTGATAAATATAAAAACTTTTTTATTTGTTACTTAATTGTATTTCTGCTTTATTTCCATGTTTATTTTGTTAGTTGTTTTGTTTAAATTATTTATTTTTTATATCTTTCTTTTAAAATTATAATTTTAGTTATATAATCAAGGGAATATTAATAGTTAAAACACTAAATTTTTGAAACATTTCTTTTGAGTTTATTTTTATAATTTACCTAAAATAACTAATATCAACAACAGGTATATTTGATTTTGTATCGTGGCTGAAAAGTTTAAATAAAATACTCTGTTGGAAATAAATTACTTAGCTTAGAGTTGAAAGCTTCTTGTGAGATTGAAACGGTATTAAAAGCTTTTTTTTGCGAGAGCGGATTTCATGCTATTTTCACGTGAAGTTTAAAAAAATTGAAATTTGAGCTACATTAGTGTTTACTAAAGATGTAATATCTTTGAAGTAAAAATGTGTTTTTATTCAAAAATTTAATCAGTGTTTTTATGCATATAACAAACAATATCACTTTTTTTTACTTAAACCAAATAAGCTCTCTTGATATTTCTTAGTTTTACTTAAATCAAAATTAATATAATCAATGAAACTTTTTTCAACCTCAGAAACTTAACTAAAGATAAATTCTATCAGGGTGAAAATAGATGAGTGGTAAAGTAACCACTCGTTTTTTAAGAAAATATCACGTGCACCGAAACACATGACGCAACTAAATAATAATTGGTTACATAACCGCTAAGCTTTTTTTTTAAATTTTTCTCATCGTGAAGGTTTTATTGTTTATTTCTTCCTGGCGGAGAGTGGTTACGCCCTTAATTTCAGCCTGGAAGACTTTAATATTCTTAAAACTAATTCTGAAAAATTTAAAATGAATTGCATTAAAAATATTATCCTCGACCAGTTTAAAATAAGGTTATATAAAATATTATATTTATACCTTAATAAAAATGCTTAAAAACAGGTAACAAGCTTTTCATTTATATCGTTAGTAATAAAACAAAGTATTATTTTATCTTAGTTATGAGTTAAAACATTTTATTGGAATAATTTTAATAAAATAAAACTTCCTAAATTAAATCGTTTAAACAGCTGTTTTCTGTATTGCTGTTTTTTATTTTAGTAAACAAAAAACTTAAGTGTGTAATGTCAAAAAAATGTGAACAAACTTAGAACTATACTTTTTAGCTTATTTGCGCCTGTGTCAAGCAATCATTTCAAAATTTAAGGTTATAAAATGTAAAAATAAGTTTTTTCATTTTAATTAATTTAATCGACAAAAATCACGTAAGAGATATTCAGGTGTCAAAAGTGCGTTTGCAAATGTCGAATCACCTTGATTTTTTGTCGAAAAACCGCGCAAAACTACTGAACATACTTTTACTGAACTGAACATCATATGGAACGGCCAATCAGCTGCGTGCCAATTATCGCCATGCAAATCAAACCACATCGTATGAAAATTATTCCTCATATGTGACTTTGGTCGATTGGTGAAACAGTCATAAATACATACAGTTGTAAAATTGGCCTTATCTAACAGTAATGAATTTTAAAAATTTATTAACCGGTACTCTACATGCCCCTGTGCTATGCGTTCTAGAACTGTTCGGAACAGTTCTAGAACCTGTTTCGAACAGTTCTAGAACAGTTCTAGGACTGATTTGCAGTTCTCAAAATCAAAAAATAAATAAAACTCCGCAAATGATATTTAAACACATAAAACAACGGAAATACACAATAAAATCACGTGATAAGTGTTGGAAAATGTTTCGGTGACTTTTATAATGCACCAAAGTACAACTTCGGCATTTTCAAATGCCGAATTTCTCACAAATTTGGGCAAACTGGAAAGTACACCGACACCGTCCGAACAGTTCCGAACTTAGAACTGTTCCGAACAGTTCTAAAACGAGTTAGAACTTCCGAGTTAGAACTGTTCCGAACAGTTCTAAAACTGTTCGGAACAGTTCTAGAACCTGTTCCGAACAGTTCTAGAACTGGACCGGTTGAGTACGGGTTAAGCACAGTCTTTTTAACTTTTTTTAACAAAATGATCAAATTAATCTAATCTAAATAAAATTAGCTAATTGTTAGGTAAATTATTTTAAATATTTAAAATTTCTTTTATCAACTGATGTTTAATTATTCAAAAAATATGGCTTCTGTTTGTGTAGTTACGCGTTAATTAAATTAGTTTATATTGTTTACTTATAGAATTGTAATTACATTACATGTGATGTAATTATTAACCTATAAGTAAACATTTTTTTAGAAACTTTTAAAGTTTTAAGGCTTCAAAATGTTTATTAATTAAAAACACAAAAACAAAATACAGGTGCTTTATTAACATTTTTACATGGTTTCACTATTTCACTGTAAACAAAACCAAATAAAATTAATTCCCCTTCACTGCAAACAAGACCAAATAAAATTATTTCCCCAACTCTGAGATTCGGAAAAGAGGCCAATTCCCACTCAATCCGATTAGGTAATAAACAAAGGTAAATTTTTTTAAGTAAAACAATGTAAAAAGTCTTCGAAATACAATCTAAATATATTTAAATCCAGGTTTTCCGCTCGAAATCATGGGTGGCGCGGGAGCGCCACGGGGCGATTTAGCCCCGTGGCGCCGCGCCAACCATAATTAGAGAACGTGGGTAAATTTTGAAATTCAGAACCTTCTTCTTCTTCTTCTTCTTCTTCTTCTTCTTCTTCTTCTTCTTCTTCTTATTATTCCAACGCTCCATTCTTAAAAACGATATTCCTCATTCGTTACTGATTGATCAAAAATAAGCATGGGCTCATTAGAAAGAAGAAGGAATTACGCAACTTTCTTAGGAAGCACTTTTTTCATTTAGGTCCTTGTTATCGATTTATTGATCAAAATAAAAAATTGAAAATTAGACAAATAAAAACTCCCAACCGCACAATAACAGCCTTTTGGCAACAATAAGGATTGTACAGAGCAGACAACCAACATCCCCTCATAAAAACCGCACAAAAATAGCAGACCGGTTTTAATTGGTGGCAGAAACGGCGCCAGTTCCCAGCGCCACCTGCTTCAACCGCGCGGAAAACGGCAAAAACAACAGAGTACTTTTTTTAATTCTTGCATTACTGATGACAAAATTAATTCAAAGTTTTATTTATTAAAAAATATTAATAAGCGTCGGTGGCGCGGGAGCGCCACGCGCCGCTAATCATCGGTGGTGCGGGGTGCCAACTGCAATTTAACCCACGGCACCGCGCCAACTATACTTAGACAACGTGAGTAAATTTTGTTATTCATGTTCATCATCTTATTATTATTATTATTATTTTTTTTACTTTAAAAATTATAATTGCAATCATTGGCGCACGGCATCGCGCCAACTATATTTAGAGAACGTAGGTAAACTTTGTCTGGAGCGCATCTGCACCGCACTAACTATAATTAAACAACGTGGGTTAATTTTGTAATTTAAATTCATCTTCTTCTTATTATTTTTTATTTTATCTCGGCAACGGAATGATTATAAACATATGTCATTGCGCAGCTAAAACTATAGTTTATTAGGCTATTTTTTAATTTAATTCAAAAAAAGTGGTAGACTAGCCTTGAAAAATGCTCTAAGAATAGAGCAGGAAAAAGGGGCGATTTTTCCCCGGGCGTATGTTTAGACAGAAAAGATGTAGACTAGTCTGAGATGGACATTATGTGGACTATAGGAAATTTGCATTTGGTTTGGCCAGCTGCTCACTAAATAAAAATTTCTACGATATGATAATGATTTGTTTATACATTGATCTAATCACACAGCACTGTTGCATTTTTTTTAGTTTGATGAAATGTCAATTGAAAAAATCATACTCACAGCAATCTTTGACAAGCGCGAAATCGCCACTTTTTCAAATTTATAGATGTTTGTTATCATACAAAAAAAACCTTCTAATTGAAAAAGTGGCGATTTCGCGCTTGTCAAAGATTGCTGTGAGTATGATTTTTTCAATTGACATTTCATCAAACTAAAAAAAATGCAACAGTGCTGTGTGATTAGATCAATGTATAAACAAAATATTATCATATCGTAGAAATTTTTATTTAGTGAGCAGCTGGCCAAACCAAATGCAAATTTCCTATAGTCCACATAATGTCCATCTCAGACTAGTCTACATCTTTTCTGTCTAAACATACGCCCGGGGAAAAATCGCCCCTTTTTCCTGCTCTATTCTTAGAGCATTTTTCAAGGCTAGTGTATTTAGTAGTGGAACGTTTAAAAATTCAATTATTTTAATACATTATAGGTTTTAATCTAAAATTATTGTTATTTTAAAATTACATATAATTGAAATTTAATAAAAATTTGCTGGTTTTTTTAGATGTACAAAAATTTAGTGCTAAGAATTTGCAAATAAATCCGGGTTTCATCGTTTTTCACGTCAAACCAATTTTTCTTTTATATGGTCGAAGCCATGATATAGAATTTCTGGAGCAAACAATGAAATTCTAGCGTTTTTAGTCAATATGAATAAAAGCATATAAAAGTGGGAAAAAGCATGCGCATGGTTATGCCGAGCTCCATAATTGACTACAAACAATGAAGAGAAAGTTTCATAAGTGAATAGTATAATGTTAGAACTGGGGGAAGGATTTTAGCTAGGAAGCGCATATTCATCACATTTTGGATTTAATGTATAGATCTGGAAATTTAAGAAAAACAGGAATTTGCTTAAATAGATATAATAGTTTTTATTTTTGTTTTTAAAGACAATGAAAAATATTGACGGGCTGTTTTTCGTGTTACAATAAATTATTGAATATCGCATCGCCCTCTATAAAAATTAAAAACTGCAGAGATGATTGTTTGTTGTACAAAATCATTTCTCTCATTTAGGAATGGCTTGTGAAAACAGCAGTCCCATGGTTATTTCGCCTCAAATGCACGGGCAACCAATGATCTTCAGTATAGAAGCTCAACAGTGAACGAAAAGATAAAGAAAACACACGCGCGCGGACAAATATAGAGCCAAAATTTACATATTACCAGCCTAACGTAGCGGCTCAGAAATTTGCATCTTTGTTACTTTTTTCTTTCTTATCTGTTATTTTTTTACAGCTCCGCAGTTTTGAAATCAACATTTTAGATAACAAAAAATATTAAAAATTTCGCAGTTTAAGAATAAAAAAAAATTTGTTCATAAAAGCCATTGTCATGGAAAGGAAATGGCTTAAAATTAATTGTATTGGCAAAAATTTTTAATTTGGAAGCTTAAATTAACTAAAATCATTTTTATGTCTTCAAAAAAGCTATAATTATTCGTATAGTATAAAAAATTATACTACATAATTATGATTGTACTGATAACAAATAAATACATAAATAGATGCTTTATACCTTTAGAGGTTTAATTAAAATACAAAATCAGATTTTGAGCCGGTTTATTTGTTATTTCTTTACATAATTGTTAATTACTCAGTTAATGTTTTACATTCTTTTAACGAGTGTGTTTTAGAAGGGGACGCATAAACTAAACAATATTTTTGAAACGGTTTGTTTATACTACCCTTAGTCTTTAGTCGGCACGTATGTGGTGTTTTACGTCAAATATGCATGCTAGGTCTCGCGAGAACAGAATCATATTATAAAATAAAGTACAAAATGTAGTTAGTAGTTGAGGTTTTATGATATATTATCTGTTTTGGCGCCTCTACCAGAAATTCAACAAATAAAAATCAACTCAAAAAAAGAGTTTTGTGACGGCCAAATTTAATAAATAATATACCCATCCATTGAACCAAATCTAAAAATGCGGGAGTGAAAAAAAAAACTGTATTTTATTAAAAAAACAAATTAGATTTTTAGGCTAATGAAAAAGTTATAATTAAAAATATTTCTTAAAAGTATACAAAATACCCCAGTGAAACGAAAGCATAAGTTTAAGAAAGCATTAAATTAGAGTGAATTTGACTCTTGTTGACTAGAAAACCTGATTCTTGTTGATTAGACGCACTTATTCGCATAGGAAATGAGGTTACAATATCACTGGGTCCATTTTAATTGTGTAGATTTGCTTTGGCTGCTTTCAAAAAAAATTTCCAACCAGTCACATTTATTATTAAATTTTAATCTTTGATTTATTTTGCTGAGTGAAGCACGATGCCGGTGTCGTAGAAGAAATCTTTTCCCATTACAGATCTCCCCGGTAGATTTATTCTGATTTTGCTATAACAAATCTTTCTCAGAATATTTATTCCCACCTGTATTAAAGCATACAACAAAAATTTGCATTAAAGTCAAAAAGACAGGAGAAGGTCTGTTTTGGTGAAAGTTGGGTTTTAGTGTGCACTAGTATCTTTCAAAAAGAGGTCTATTCCACGGCACCGGTTTTTTCTGCAATAAAAAAATGTTGCTACGCCGTTTTCGGTCATTATTTTAAAGAAAACAAGTGTATTTTTGTCAATTATTCTTAGAGCTCTTTTTTGCACCAAGATTAATATTAATGGTACCTTGGTTCACTGTGTTCACTGTAAGTTTTAATGAGTAGACGTACAAACTTTCAAGAAGTTGCCTTTATTTCACCGTTCAAGGTAAACGGTGTGCAATGGTCAGGCCACTCTGCTAAAGTTTGTCGCGTGTTCTCGTCTTTATGTTTTTGTCAATCACATGTGGTCGTAATTTAAATGTATAAATATATTTTTCTTTTGTCAAATTGTCAAATAAATCTTTAAAAAGGTTGTTTTGTTTAACGTAAACACACAAAAACGTTCTTCCAGTGCCAAACATTACCAAATCCACGTGTTTTATATCATGTAAAATTCAGTTCTACTAATTGTTTATTTGATATTATTCTCTATAAACAGCTGTAAAATGATGTATAACGTGTTTAAAGGTGCAGTCCTGCAAATAATCTTTTCAAAAACCATTGAAACGAATTATAAAACATTTTTCATGTTTTCAAATTTCCAGAAATACACCAATTATTTTTTCTTTTTGATGAAACTCGTAGAGAAACGATGCTTTAAGTAGCGCTAAAAAGTGTATAAAAGCTTAGTTAAAACACTTTTTTACGCCAAAATTTGCATACGATTGTTTGCATTACACTATATTAAAATTTTTGATTCCCAAAACATAATTACACCGTTTTTTGAAATAAAAAAAATACTAATATGGTCATGGTGTAATTCTGGTCAATACAAATTATCTTACGCAAATCTTATTTACAAACAATAGGTTTTAACTGAACTTTTGACATTTTCAAATTTGTTGAAAACATGGTATTGGGGTGTTTAATTGTGCATGTTTAAAATTATTGCCAAATTTAAAATTAAAACCATATTTTTAAATACAACTAAAACAAAAAGCGCATCACCTTAATACATGGACAACTACATGACTGACAATACAGTTGCAGTTGTAAACATTTAAAAATCGATAACAAACAAACAAAATATTTTTTAAAAAATATCAGACGAAAATAATTATATAATTGAAAACGTATGGCTGGCAAATAAATTGAAAACGTGTGATCAGTGTTCTGCAAGGTAATCTCTTAACATTGCTGGTTAATACAATACTTGTTGAACATTCGCTATAATATAAAAGTAAAGTACAAACTAGCGATGTTCTTCTCTGAAGCGTCACCGATTTAAAGCAAATTGAGCTCTAAAATTCCAAGCTCCGAAACTTCAAGCTCCGCCTCTTAAAGGAGCATTTATGTTTTAAGATATTCTATTGACATTTTATGCCTATTTTTATTAATTGTAATAAGTTTTGAAAAGTTTTATAAAATAATTAAGTTATACTGAAAAAATTGGATGAAGTTTTCTATTTCTCCAGCATTATTCTTTCATTATGCATGAAAATAGTACAAAAATAGGGCGGAGCTATGAAAATCGAGCTCCAGGGATCTTCTTTTGTACAAAGGATGAATTAATTATGTCATAATAACTTCGCCACAGTATTCAAAGATAACAATTTCTTCGTCATAAAATTAGTAAATAAAGAGTTTTTTCAAGTTATGTGGCATTTATTTTTTTAAAATTATATAGCCACTTTACGTTTTTTAATTCTTACTTTTGGTAAATAAAATGGAGTGAATATTTTTAGATAAGACAGCTCATCAAAATAGTGTAATATTAAGTAAACTAATAAAGTTAAACGTTTTGTAAAAAGTTAGCAATGTAGAAACTGATTTCCAAACATATTTACTGGCTGTAATTTGTAGTGATACAAAAAGTTAGTTCTGGATTGCTGTTACTTTTACGTGAGTTTTAAAATTTTAAATTTTTTTCAGGTTTTTTAATCCAATTAAGAAAAATAATATAAAGTTTAAGTAATGGTTTATATAGTGGTCTTATACTTGGATGAGTAATTAAAAAAATCTTTAGATTAAAATTTAACTATGTTGAGTAAACAAAATTTGGGATACGTATAATATCTGAATTTATTGTTAGGTTTTTCTGAAATCAGTAGCTTCTAAAGTAACTAGGCTAGGCCCCTGTAAATCACACGCCTAAATTTGTCTGAAAGAGTTTAAAAAATCAGTTTTTCAAAAAACTTATGTAAATGTTTTTTAATTCTTCAAATTTTTAAAAATTTTAAAATTTCGTCTGCACTATTCATTCACCTTCCAATATCATGCCCCTCGGTTTATTCATTTACCAATATTCATCTTAACCCGCTGTCTGTACTCACATTTTCGCGGATACCACGATGAAACCTTTGTCGTACGAAGGTCGCATGTTCGTCTGACCATTGTGGTGTGTTAACTTCATTGCGGTTAACTCTACGTATAACCTAGATTATATCTAGGTTATACTTTATCCTCTATCTACGGATAAAATTGCATAACTGCTACTGTCCTAGGTTCACCCATTTTAATTTACCCGTTCACTGAGCAGTAATGGCTAAATATGCTAATTTTATTCACACATAGAATATCACGTATCAGCCGCACCACAATGGTCAGACGAACATACCCTCAAGGTGGGACGAAGGTTTTACCGTGGTAACCGAAGAAAAAACGGCAACGGGAACGTTCTGTCTTTTACACCAAAGTCTAAGCCTAAGCCAAGTCTTAAAAACCTTGAAATATGTTTTAAATTATTCTACCCACAAAAATTTTCCTGAAAAATGTTTTAAAATTATTCTCGCTGCGAGAATGAGTGGGTTTATTGCTAAGACTTGAGTTGAGAGTAATTTATTGTGACGTTATGAGCGTCTGAGCGCGAGTGGTCAAAATAAAAACAATAAACTTTTAGTCGTTTAAAATTTATGAAATAAATTCTAAATAAATTACAAAATTCTTGATATAAATAAATAAACCGCTCTTGATCACGATCTCGATCTTTAAATGGGATCCCATTTAAATGGGATCCCATTTAAATAGGTCCCATTTAAATGGGACTTATTTAAATGGGACTTATTTAAATGGGACTTATTTAAATAGGTCCCATTTAAATGGGATCCCATTTAAATGGGATCCCATTTAAATGGGACTTATTTAAATAAGATGCCATTTAGGTAGGTCCCATTTAATTGGGATCCCATTTAAATAAGTCCCATTTAAATGGGATCCCATTTAAATGGGATCTCATTTAAATGGCATTTAAATGGGATCCCATTTAAATGGGATCCCATTTAAATAGGTCCCATTTAAATGGGACGTATTTAAATGGGATCCCATTTAAATGGGATCCCATTTAAATGGGACCTAATTAAATGGGATCCCATTTAAATAGGTCCCATTTAAATGGGATCCCATTTAAATGGGATCCCATTTAAATGGGACTTATTTAAATAAGATCCCATTTAAATGGGACCAAAATCCAAAGATCCCATTTAAATGGGATCAGGTCTCATTTAAATGGGACCGTTTTTTACAAGCAGTTTGTTCTAAGTGTCTCATTTTTCCTTTATTATATATTTTTGACGCTAGTCAGTTTTGGACTTGGTCCACTTAATAAACGGTTGCTTTCCACGGATTTGGTTTAGCACAGCAGGGATAGACCAACTTTCAAGAGGAACCCTTGGACCAAAACCTAAGCGAACTTAGGTTCTTCACACAAACATTGCTTAAACTAAAAAGGCTATGTTTCGGATTCAACCTTGAGCAAACGAAACACATCTGTTCCACATCTCGTACAAATCGGAGTCCCAAGCTGTGTCGAATACTAATTCGTCACGTTATTATACGGTCAATCAATTACATAATCCAGTTGAATTTTTTTGTCGATGAAACAGAAATTTAAAATTTATGCTCACAGCAATTCTTGACAATTGCAAAATTACAAAAATATACCCCTTTTTGAAATTTATAGTTGTTTCTTACGCATACAAATCCAGTTTTATAATTTAAAAACTGGTGATTTCCTTATTTTTAAAATTTCTGTGAGCATGATTTTTTCACTTTCCATTTCATTTGCCATCCGACTATAAAAAAATTTCAAGTAAGTTTTATAATATGCTCACCAAATAAAAATGATTACCACAATATAATAAAAAATCATTACCACAAATAGTTTAAATTTTCTATTTAGTGAGCGACTAAAAAAGCCAGATGCTATAATTTTCTATAGTTCACATACGTCGACTTTAGAATAGTTCAAAACATATTTTCTGAAAATACTTCCTTTTTTCTGGTATAATCTTAAAGCATTAACCAAGGCTAGTACAATTTATTATATAGAACCAAATAATGGACATTGATGCTCATCTGGAAACTATTGGCTCTTTTGGCTTATGGCACGTGTGGTTCTTCCTGTGGGTTTTCTGGTTTCTTTGTTGGTCAGCATCGGGAAATATGGCAATTGTGTTTATGCAGGTACGAACTGGCAAAAGTTCTTTTGTGTGAATTCATGAAAAGACGCATTCGATTTTTAAAAATTGTTTTACAAGATTGAGGGGTACAGGGTATTCCGAGCCGTGAATAACTAACTTGGACCTTTTATAAGATTTTAAAAGCTATTGAAAACGCAAAATATAGGAGAAATTTAAAAAAAACAAAGAAAAAACAAATTGAGCATGGTATAGGCTTACGCTAGGTCAATTTAAGCATTACCACTTTAAATTTTTAACTTCCTGCCAGAGTTTAGGATTTAAGCTTCGAGTTTGCGATTTTAAACTTTTAACTCCAAGTTACCCACATCCAGCTCAAATTTCTCCGGTTCTAAATCCAAGATCTTGATTATTTTTTACACAACAAAAAATTGGAAAAAGGTAAATTAATATTAAAGATTTAGGGGTTTATATTTCACAAAAGTGAAGTTTTTCTAAACACTGTCAAATAATTACAAAAAACTAATTTTTCGAAGTTTTAATTCAAACTCTGTAAAAAATTACTCCTAGCCATTAAAATATTTGTTAGGCCTATTCTATAATATGCAATTGTAGTATGGAATCCTTATTTAAAACAGGATATTGCTTTAATTGAAAGAGTGCAGCGATCCTTTACTAGAAGACTTTTTAAAAGACGTGGAATTCGTTATAAGCAATACAATGAAAGGCTTGATTATCTAAAGTTGCAATCATTAAAAAAATGTTGAAAAATCGCAGATCCTTCTGAATGCTACAAAATACTACATCCAGATCTATCTTAAATCCCAATAAATTTTTAAATACAATATGAATTGCACAAAAGGTCATAAATATAAGCTTAAAATTCAAAAAAGTAGGATAAATGCTCGTAAATTTTATTTTTGTAATAGAGTGGTTGAAAAATGGAGTAATTTGTCCAATAAACAAGTTTCAGCCCCTTCTCTTTCACAATTTAAAATTTTATTAATAGTTGGTTTATGTTAGTGCTTAAAAATAAGCCTTTAAACCATATTCTAGTAACCATATTTCTTTGACGCAACTGTGATCGGTTGGCGTTGTGATAATTTGTTGTTGATAATTTGAAGTTATTGTAATATGTTTATTTACTAGAATAAACCATTTGAAAAAAAAGTTCTTGGGCGCCAGGTTTTTCAATTCATAATTGCTGTATAAACCTATTGTAACTTTTAACGCTTGAAAATGGTTTTATAAACTAGCCTTGAAAAATGCTCTAATAATAGAGCAGGAAAAAGGGGCGATTTTTCCCCGGGCGTATGTTTAGACAGAAAAGATGTAGACTAGTCTGAGATGGACATTATGTGGACTATAGGAAATTTGCATTTGGTTTTGCCAGCTGCTCACTAAATAAAAATTTCTACGATATGATAATGATTTGTTTATACATTGATCTACTCACACAGCACTGTTGCATTTTTTTTAGTTTGATGAAATGTCAATTGAAAAAATCATACTCACAGCAATCTTTGACAAGCGCGAAATCGCCACTTTTTCAATTAGAAGGTTATATTTGTATGTGTAAAAAACAACTATAAATTTGAAAAAGTGGCGATTTCGCGCTTGTCAAAGATTGCTGTGAGTATGATTTTTTTCAATTGACATTTCATCAAACTAAAAAAAATGCAACAGTGCTGTGTGAGTAGATCAATGTATAAACAAATCATTATCATATCGTAGAAATTTTTATTTAGTGAGCAGCTGGCAAAACCAAATGCAAATTTCCTATAGTCCACATAATGTCCATCTCAGACTAGTCTACATCTTTTCTGTCTAAACATACGCCCGGGGAAAAATCGCCCCTTTTTCCTGCTCTATTATTAGAGCATTTTTCAAGGCTAGTCTACCACTTTTTTTGAATTAAATTAAAAAATAGCCTAATAAACTATAGTTTTAGCTGCGCAATGACATATGTTTATAATCATTCCGTTGCCGAGATAAAATAAAAAATAATAATAAGAAGAAGATGAATTTAAATTACAAAATTAACCCACGTTGTTTAATTATAGTTAGTGCGGTGCAGTTGCGCTCCAGACAAAGTTTACCTACGTTCTCTAAATATAATTGGCGCGATGCCGTGCGCCAATGATTGCAATTATATTTTTTTAAGTAAAAATAATAATAATAATAATAAGATGATGAACATGAATAACAAAATTTACTCACGTTCTCTAAGTATAGTTGGCGCGGTGCCGTGGGTTAAATTGCAGTTGGCACCCCGATGATTACCGGCGCGTGGCGCTCTCGTGCCACCGACGCTTATTATTATTTTTTAATAAATAAAACTTTGAATTAATTTTGTCATCAGTAATGCAAGAATTAAAAAAAGTACTCTGTTGTTTTTGCCGTTTTCCGCGCGGTTGAAGCAGATGGCGCTGGAAACTGGTGCCGTTTCTGCCACCAATTAAAACCGGTCTGCTATTTTTGTGCGGTTTTTATGAGGGGATGTTGGTTGTCTGCTCTGTACAATCCTTATTGTTGCCAAAAGGCTGTTATTTTGCGGTTGGGAGTTTTTATTTGTCTATTTTTCAATTTTTTTATTTTGATCAATAAATCGATAACAAGGACCTGAATGAAAAAAGTGCTTCCTAAGAAAGTTGCGTAATTCCTTCTTCTTTCTAATGAGCCCATGTTTATTTTTGATCAATCAGTAACGAATGAGGAATATCGTTTTTAAGAATGGAGCGTTGGAATAATAATAATAATAATAATAATAATAATAATAAGAAGAAGAAGAAGAAGAAGGTTCTGAATTTCAAAATTTACCCACGTTCTCTAATTATGGTTGGCGCGGCGCCACGGGGCTAAATCGCCCCGTGGCGCTCCCGCGCCACCCATGATTAATTTGATAAATGTTAGTTTTGCGCAAAATTTTATTTTTAGTGATTCCACAATTATGAACCTGGAGAAATCCGACCATCCTTACTGAAAATAATATTTTTTATAGACTAGTTCTGAATAAGGGTTTTTTACTGTAGGAAGAGGGTACAATGAAAACTAGCGCCAATCATATGGGCGCCCAGAAAAAATACATTCTGCAACAAATATCTTCGGAAAGAATATTTTCTGAAAGATTTTTAAATTCTCAACTAAAAAAACTTTTTTCCTAAGCCTAAGCGAAACCTTAAAATCAAGCTAAAACGACATAAAAAAGTTTAAAAAAAGCTTTAAAAGTTTTTAATAATACTTAATAGTTTACTGCTGAAAGAAGATATTTTTTCCGAAAAATATTTTGCAGAAGGTATTTTTTCGGACACCATCATATGTAGGGGGAAATTGAGAAACAACGAGCGATACCAGTAAATTTTACGGTTTTATATATGTCAAATATTTATTAGTTCAAAATATCCCACCCCTCTCTTCAAAATTTCTTAAATACTTTTTAATATTACAAAAGCAAATGCGTTTTTGGAGATTTTTAGTTTTTTGCCGCTGTGTAGGTACGGACGGCGCTGTTGTCGCGCTTGGTTTCCACCTTTTTATGTTTCAATTACAAAAAATGGTTTTATTTAAAAGTTTGAAATGAATTTTTTAAAATTAATTTTTGAATTTTATTTTTTTGAAAATTTTTTGAAAATTAGTTTTACAGTAACCAGAATATTAAAAAAACCTATCTAGTTAGGTTTAAAATTAGTTTCAAAGCACAATTTTTAACTTTATTTTTGCTAATTCAAAATCCTTGTTTACGAAAATACTATTTTAGTAATGACATCTAACTAATGTGATGTTAAATCAACAAACCAAAATTTGTTTAGCACAAACGGATATATTAAAACAATTCAACCGAGTAAAACATATCATCGTGTAGCAATTTTAACTAAGTATAGGTTTAAACTAAAGAAACGAGGAAAACGGATTTTTTAAAATTTTGTTTTTTTCTTTTTGTACCCTCCTTGTACAGTAAAAAATCTTTATTCAGAACTAGTCTATTACATCATAATGATGCCGTCGCGATAGCCCCTGTTTCATTTTTTTAAAACGAGCCTAACAAAGTTGTCTTGTGCCGTTTTTATTTTTAATTTCAAACTTCATTTTCATTGCGAGAGTTTTTACAAAATGGTCAAAAAAAACTTTTTCGAAAACTCTGTAATTGAAAAAAAGGCATTCGCTACTAAAACTTTTAGTTACAAAAAATAAAAAAAAGAAAAAAAACGGAGTTTTAACTTTCTTTTAATAATCTGACTGTCAATTTTAACAAAGTGTTTGTCAAGATATAATGTAGTATTTTAGTGAAAAAAAATCTGCGCTTTTCACCAGATTTTTGGTGAAACATAAAAAGCAGAAAACCGGCGACAAACTTAGTTGGTATTTGAAAGAATACCAAATTTCAGTTTCCTGTAGCCATTTATAATTTTATAAAATACCCGTGATGTTTGGCAAATCGTTTTTCGCTTCTCACGTTTCGCAAAAACGTTGGTAAAAATTTCAGATTTTTCCACTAAAAAACTAATATCCGGACAAATACTTTGTAAAAATTTGCAATCAGAGTGTCAACGCAAAGCTAAAAGTACGCTTTTTTAAATTTTTTTAAAAAAATATTTTTAGCAAAAAAAAATTTTAAGTTCGAAATTTCCAAAAAAAGTCTTACATATTTAAACATATCTCTTTAACCGTTAAAAATATTTCGACAACAAAAAATATAAGGTCTCAGGCACAAGGTATAGTTTTGCTGAAAAATTAACGAAATCAAAGACAACAAGTTATCGTAAAAAAATAAATATTTACAAAAAAATTAAAAATAAAACATTGTGCTACAGCCCTTAAAGAATTTACGCTAAAAATATTGCATGCTTTTTTAATTGACAAACGGGAGATTTAAAAAATTTGGATCCGAGAGATCTCAAAGCTGAAACTCGAAGCCAGAAAAAAAACTTACTGCCGTAAATGGGAAAGTTGGAGCCAAAAACGGATTTTTCTGATCTGATATTTATAAGCCTAAGCTTTAAACCTAAACCTTAGCCCAACAAGTTTTTATTTAAGGATTTAAGCTACTATTTTTTTCTGATAGCTCTTTACTCATGGTTTCAAAAATACCATATTATATTAACTGTAAGCATATTTCGGTATTAAAATTCTCAATTTGTACGAAAGTAGCATTAATGGGCGTTAATCTTAAAATATGGAAAACTGTTATTTTATCAAAAATAATCAATAACATAAAAATAAAGGAACAATGTGTGACTTTAATATATAACTCTGACAAATTTACTATCTTAATTAGGGCGCTCTCTAGTTGGGCCGCTTAATAACCCTAATTAAGGTTTGTAATGGCCACTGTTAGGGCTCTAAGAAAAATTCATTTCAAATCATCGCACTTAAAATTACTTTATAAATTATTAGTTTTTATTTAAAATAAATAAATTTTCTTAATTAAAAAAAATAAAAACTCTTTTAAGTTTTAACAAATATTCACAAAATTTGGAATATCCTCCTAAAATTCAAACAGTCACAATTTTACCTGAAAATGATAACGAAACAGTTCTTTTTGAAATTAATTTTTCTGGAATTCTAATAAGGACAAGCCCTTGTTGAGGCCATTGAGTGTATTGAAATTGTCAATTGTAACTTATGAAGTAATTTTAAGTGCAATAATTTGAAATGACTTTTTCTCAGAGCCCTTACAGTGGCCATTATAAACCCCAATTAGGGCTATTAAGCGCCCCAACGAGGGAGCGCTCTAATTGAGACAGTCTGTCTGAGCTATATATAAACTCACACATTGTTTCTTTATTTTTATGTAATGTACTTTTGATAAAATAACAGTTTTTTATAATTTAAGATTAATGCCCATTAATGCAGCTTTTGTATAAATTGACATTTCCAATAGCGAGATTAATTAATCAATTTCAATTCTTATTTAGGGGCTAATAGGGTGCGCTCCAGTTGGAGCAGTTAGTGTACCTTAGCATATGAAGTAACATAGTGTTTTTTTAATGTTATATATTTTAGGTTTAACTGTGCCAAGAATACATGAAATTAATTAATTAATTTTATATATTTTTGACTGTGCTAATATAAAATGTTTTTGAGGTCTGAATTACTTTTATACACACAATTTAATAAGAACTAAATTTTGCTGCACGATGCACGAAGAAACAGCTGGAAAAAGAATAATCAAATATCTTGCTTAATACGAAACCGGTGCTCTTTATATTACTTTTCATGTTAAATACGTTTTTAAAGACGCGAGTGACTTTTTTATGAGAAATAATTTGTGCTGAAATTTATATGCTAATTAGTCTATCTTTACAAAAATGATGTGTATTGGAAAATAGCTTAAGGTCGCCATATCTTGCTAACAATGCGATCGAGTAATACAGAAACTTTATAAATGTGCTACGAAGTTTTTAGAGCTACAAGCAGAGAACGTGGAGCCATCGGAAATTTTTAGGAACTAAGAACCACGAGCAATGGGAACTTAGAGCCTTTAAGAAAAAATGATTTGGATTGGTTCGCTTAAAGGTGCGGTGCGGAGTCAAACTTTTTGTCATAGATTTTGACAATTTTCTGTGAAAATCTTATCCCTGCCCCCAATAGCCCACAAATTTTTTAAAACAAAATATCTTTAGTGACCCCAAAAATGGCGTTTGGGGGTCATAACTCTGTGAAGAGTTATGAATCACTCCCCAAAACTGGCGTTTGTCGACAATTCCGTACGTGAAAGATTGCTGAATAGGTATAACGATTTAGGTTACAGATTATACACACAAACAAAGCGGCTACTTTCTACTTTATTTTGATACCTTAATCGTTAATATTGGTGCTGTATTTGTCGAGATATTGCATTTTTCGTACCAAAAACCCCCTTTTTTCGCTAAAAACACGAAGTGAAGGAAAAAAAAGGTTGGGCAAATTTCATAAAATCACTACCGTCGTTTGGTGTTTTTTACGAGAAAATCGCTGGTTTTTTGTACGGGAAACGCTATATTTTGACAAATACTGAACCAATTTTAACGATCAAGGTATCAATTTAAAGTAGAAAGTAGCCGCTTTCTTTGAGTGCATAATCTGTAATCTAAATCGTTATACCCATTCAGCAATCTTTCACGTACAGAATTGTCGTAAAATGCCATTTTGGGGGGGTCATAACTCCTGAACCACTAGACATATTTTGTTGAAAAAATTTTTGTAAGCTATTAGGGGCAGAGGTAAGGTTTTCACTAAAAATTATCAAAATCGAGAACAAAAAGTTTGACTCCGCACCGCACCTTTAAGCATTTTATCAATTTTGTATTTTAAGCTGAAAGTTTTCAATTCACGGCTTCAAGTTCCCCATGTACGGCTCTAAATTCCAAATTTTTCGCTCCAGATTCCAGCTCCAAGTTCCTTCGGCTCCTTGGACACTTAAATAATTAATGTAAAGCTATTAACTAATATAACTATTGTCTATAAATTAACACGTTTTGCTAGAAAAATATACTCGCGCTTAAAAATATTTTACCAGTTCTCATCATTCTTATACAAACCACAATTTTATTTGCTTAATCATGATTATTATTAAAAAAGAAAACATGAACAGAAAATAACTTTTAACACTATTTTTGCAAGGACACTCCCGAGTTTGTGTGCAAAACCGCTCTGACGAAATCTTCTAATTGGACTTTTCAACAAATTCTTCACTTCACGTAAGAATTTAAGTTGTTTTTAATTTCTTATTAACAATTGTTAGGTAAGTTAAATAAATTTTCGGACAATTTCTTGTATGCACTTCCACCGACATTTGGTTTTTTTATTTGATATAAAGAAATAAACATTATACCCCAACCACCAGTGTTTGGTGTATAATGTTTATTTTTATGTTTATATACTTTTTTAACATGAGTAGAATATGGTATACAAATCAATCATTAACAAGGCTTTTTATTGGTAAAATATTTAATTTTTTTAATAATTTTTTTTATTATGGAATTTTTATTAAAGAAAATACAACAAAATTATACAATTACACAGAAAAAAACACAACACAATAACCACCAAACACTAAAACAAATACTGGTAAAACTATATTTGATAAAACATGTTAGTATTTTGCTACTTCATTCTGTAGAATTTTTTTCTTTTTTCTTTTCTATTTTATTCAAATTAAAATTTCACTAGCACAGCAATAAAAATTTTAAAAACATCCATATTTTGGTTATATACTTTCTATCCATTTTGTCCATCTATTTAATTTCCTGTATTTTTTGACATCATTTTTTAAAATAAATTGATATCCTTTTAGTTTTGCAGTTATATAATTAATGAACGATTTAAAGTTGGGTATTTTTATTTTTGTATATAAATAAAATATTTAGTCCATAGGCAGTATTCTTGCCATTTTTGTATTATTATTATTATTTATTTTGTCAAACGACAGGAACATACAGAAGCAAGTAAATAACCGCACTGAAATTGTATGCACCCAAAAAAAAGAAAACCAAATAGAAGTCTTTTACACATCAAAATAAGCCATACCAAATCAATCATTTTCAACCCCAAAGGATTCATGACTCCCCGAAATTAAAAATGACTGACCTGATATTACTGTGGCCTAAAATCTATTTGGCTTTGCATAAATTTTATAAAAAAAATTAATACATAATAACACTAAATAAACATGCACTAAAATAAATAACAAAATTAATAATTAAGTCACGTTGTAAAAATTCTGATTTTCTAAAAATCTATCTAAAAATAAATATCACTTGTGATTTTAAAAAACGTTTTTTAGTTTGTAAGCAAAAAATAGTTGGAAATTGATTCCATAAATTTATCGATTTTCTTAATGCAGGAGTCAGTTCTTGAAAATGTCTGGTGGGTAAATGATACTCAAAATCATTATTTCTCAATCTTCTGGATCTTCGCACATTTTAATCAGAAGTTAACATTAAACAATTATCAGGGGAAATTCAAAACTGGTGGTGATAAGTGTACATTAAACGCAAACAAAAACTTGCTGCTGTGTGGCCAACAGATGGAATTTTGCTTAAATTTTGAAGCTCATCCAAAGAAAAGTTATATTTTTTGTAAATCATCCTTAAACTTAATTGCAGGGCTCTATCCGAAATGTAACGGTCTTTTTGAAAATATGGGTAATACACAGCCAGACCATAGGTTAATGATGGAAACAAAGTGCTAAAAAAATATTTTTTAGTACACTGGAACTTACATTTTTACCAAAAATTTTAGTTAAAGCCCCAGTGGCTTTTTTTAACTGGGCACTTTTTATATTTGAATGCATACTCCAAGACAAACTTTCATCAACAGTGAGACCCAAGTATCTGTATTCTGTAACTCTTTCAACATTGTGGTTACCAAGTACAATATGAGTGTTTAAATTGAGCCGCTGATTACCCAAAGAGACCAAAATGTATTTTGTTTTTGTTGTACTGACAGTTAAATACCGCTCAGCAAAAAATTGATTTATTTTATTAATGTCGTTGTTAAGAGCCGTTTCATCGTTTGGTCCTACTATTGGCTTAATTAGAAACAAATCGTCGGCATACATAATTAGTTTTGAGTTAGGAGATAGATTTACAAACCCTAAACGATTACTGTAAGCTATATATAGTAAGGGCCCAAGTTTTGAACCCTGGGGAACACCACTTGAAACAAGCTCTTTCTCTGGACAGCACATTTTCCACCTTGACTTTAAAGGTTCTTCCAGAAAGATAAGATTTAATGTAATTAAGTAAACAGTGGCTCACACCAAATTCATCTCGAAGGCATTTTAACAAGCTCTGATGAGGGACCGAGTCAAAAGCTTTACTGATATCAAAAAACACAATAACTACTTTGGTTGGACTGCGATTAAGTCGGCACCACTCAAAACCGTTACAAATGTACTCTTCAAAAAGAATTAAGGCGTCCACTGTGCTACAAAATTTTCTAAAACCAAACTGAATATTTGAAAGTAACGGTTCTAAAAAATTTTTAAGGATTTCAATGATATGTGCTTCACAGATCTTAGATACCACACTTGTTATAGAGATTGGTCGAAAATCGTTAAATGTTATGTTAGCTGTTTTTTTAGGCACCGGAGTAATAACCGTTTCTTTCCATGCGGCTGGAAAAGTACACTCCACTATAGACCGATTAATAAGTTTAGTTAATGAATTTGCTAAATATGGTGTACAGTTTTTTAAAATTTTTGGGTGTAACAAGTCGGGACCTGGCGCTGAATTTGGTCGCAATTTTAGCAATTCCAACAGAACAAACTCTTGATCACACAAATAATCTGCAGGGGCAGGTTCCAATGGAATTGCTAAAGGATTAATGTCGTTTTGGTTCCAAAAACTAAAAAATGATTTTGATATTTCCTCAGCCTTTTGCTGATTACTTACTGCATAGGAACCATCTTCTTTGCATATTGATGGCAATGGTTCTTTTGGTGTACCTTTTAAATGTTTTACGGTTTTCCAAAAATCAGCCGCACAAGACACCTTATCAAAGCTTTTTTTAATACTTTCACACTTGGCACTAGTTATTAACTTGCGACACCTTTTCTGCAAGGCCTTAAATTTTTGAAATTGCTCTAATTGGCTATTTTGACGAGTTTTTATAGGCTTTATTTTTTTCGCGAATTAATTTTATAATAGAATTGTTTAGCCAGAAAGTGTGCGGTTTAATTTTTAAAATTTTAGTTGGAATATACCGGTTGAAAACTTTTAAAATTTCACGATTCCACAAAAGTACTGCATCTTGAATATTAGCCGCATTTTCAACAAGTTGTTCAAGATTAATATTAAAAAGACTTACATTAATTCCAGCCCAATCTGCCCGTTTCCAACAATACACTTTACATTTTTTGGGAGTAGGTGTTGGAATTTGGGCATTAAGCGTTACAAAAAGACTCGAATGATGACCGTCCAAAGGGGAACCAGCAAAAACATTTCCTAAAATTAAATCTCGACTTCCTACAATAATATAGTCTATTAAAGTTTGTGAATTACCAACAAAATGTGTTGCAAAATCAACCAATTGAAACATGTTAAATTCTTGTAATATGATACGCAATGGCTCGTAAGTAGGCTGATGAAAAACATTTAAGTTTAAATCAGCACCCAATATAATATTATTTGCCAAATCCCCACATTCGGCAAAAAAATCTGACAATGTATCTAATGCTTCCTGCTTCTGAGCAGCATTCTGACCGGGTGGACGGTATGCAGAAACCGCAATTAACCACCGCCCACCAAGGCGGAATGCCACTGAAACCAACTCAATATGGGGAGATAAGTTGTTTATTTGTATGGGACGCGGATCCAAATCATTACGTACATATAAACAAACACCACCACCATTTTGAGAACGGTCTTTTTGAAAAATACAATAGCCAGGCAAGCTGTATAAACCTGAAGCTGCATTTTGATTTATTTTAGTTTCTTGCAAAGCTAATACACCAATATCATATGCTTCAGTTAACGCTTTAACCTCGTTTAGTTTACCACTTAAGGAATTAACATTAGCTGAAAAAAATTTTGTGCCTAATGGAATGATATCGTTAGGAGTTTGTTGACCAAAAGTATTAAATTGAGACTGGAAAGAAAAAGATAAATTAGAAAATGGCCAATTATTATTTGAAATAAGACTTGCACTTACCTGACGATCAGCCACAGTTTGAAACCTACTTATGGGTGAAACTTGCGCAACCTGTGAATTAGTTGTAAATGGACCATCCATTTTATTTAGTTTTTTAGGTGTTGATACATATTGGAATGAATTTTCGTCTATTGTTTCACAACTAAAATTTAAACTTACTGACTCCATATCGGTAAACTTACTTAAATTAGATATATTCTGAAAAGGTTCAAAATTAAACCAGGTACAATCCCAGCAACACCAAGGATTTTGACCACTGCGGACAAGTTTCTTTTCGTTTTCATATAAAGGTATATGTCTTGAATGTGAGTACCTTTTGCAATTTACACATTGTACTGGATTTCGCTTTAAACATATTCCATTTGAGCAATAAATGCACTTACCTGTGACCGTTTCCCCATTCAAGATTGGTGTAGGACCAGGGTTACTTTCAATATCTGTGGCCAATAATAAAAACCAAAGTAAAAAAATATTTTTTGTCGGAGGGAATTTATTTTTATTTCTTGTTTTATAATTACCATTTAGTTTGTTTGCTGATAATACGCTGAATTTATTAATTCCAAAAGGAATTGAACTTGGATTTATTGGATAATCGATTTGTTGTTTTAAATTTTTTACACGAAGCAAAAATATTAGTAATATCATGATATTAACGAAAAATAACTTACCGGTTTTCGTTTCTGGAATTTCTTAAGTCGACCGCACAGAAAATAAACAAAAACAACTAGTTTAGTTTTGTTTCTTTTGTTTTTACATCAAATATAATGTTTTCGGTAGTTAAAGTTATCTTTATATTTTTTTTAATATTAAAGTATTCCATTGCTTTATCCCAAAATATTTGAATTGTTGGACATTTGACTAAAAAATGCTCTATAGTGTCTACTTGTTTTATATTACATTGTTGTAATAGTGGGTATTCTTCCTTTTTAATTTGATGTAACCACTTTTTTGTTGGTATAATTCTATGTAACACCTTAAATTGAAACACCTGAAGTTTTGTTTCTGTACTTATTTTCCTCGCCAAGTAAAAATGATCTTTAAAAAATTCAGGTGACTTTTCCCCTATTTCCTTTCCCATTTATTTAATGCAGTTACTTCAATTAGTTGACTACTAATAAATACTTTTTTAATGGCAGCATAATTTTTAATAATTTAGATTTCACCTGAAAATCTTGCAAATTCTAAACAGCATACTTTTTTAATGGCAGCATAATTTTTAATAATTTTGATTTCACATAAAAATCTTGCAAATTCTAAACTGCGTGAAGCCCACGTATCTTTCTTTTTTTGGAAAGCTTGTGAATTGTAAGTACTTGTAAGTTATTAATGCACATACAATTTTGTTACGTTGACAAACTTGATTGAATTGCTTTTCAGATTTGAAACGTTTAGAATTTTAAGTATCAATTTATTTTTATGTGCAATTAGCTTTGGCATTTTATTTTAGAGCTCCTCCTAACAAACAAGGATTGGCAGATGGCTGCAAATACTATAATTTAAATTATTCATTGTATTCAAACCTAACCTACCCAAAAGCTCTCAAATTAAGCGATGATCAGCATGTTAAAAATAACACGTTAAGCTGTCAAATTGATGATATTGAATGGCACATTACTGCGATGAAAAGAAGTATTGTTACGGAAGTAAAAACATAATCATTCTGTAAATTAAATCCAAAAACTTTTGCAACTTATTGAAAATTTTGATAAGAACATTAATAGAATATTAGACTTGAATCTCAGTATCAAGCGATAGACTAGTTCTTAATAATTGTTTTTCTCTCTAGGCATATAAAGGTACAAACATTAAAAATAAAATTTAAAAAAATCGTGGTTTAGTTTCTTTATCTTTAGGTAATAAAAACCACCTATCTAAAGGCCCGTTCACACTTATGCACTATGCACAATGCACACTGCACGATGCATAATGCACAATGCACGATGCACAATGCATTATAGTACCTGTTTACACTTACGCACAATGCATAATGCATCAAAACGAATTTTCAGCCAAAACTATTGTTAAATACGGTTTAAAAATGCATGTTTCTCTTATTAAAAAACGAAACATAACAAAGAATGGCGTTGCTGCAAATCCAAGCTGACAACAAACTTAAATTAACCGATGTTGGGATACACAATCCTGATTGTTAGTCAGCAAAGCTAAAAAAAGCCAAAATATAGTCCCAAAATCCCTCTTTTTTATTTATTTTGCATAGAATTATGTTTTATATTTGGTTAACCGCGAAAATATGTTTTAAATTTTATGTATAATGAAATGTAAATTCGTTTGTTCATGAATATTTATTATTTGATTCGTTTTTAAGCAGAAGAGTTCTCAACGCACGTACTTTGCGAAAAAAGTGCGTACAAATTTTCGAAGCGCGCTGCTGCTTGCACAAAACTTTGATCGCCGTTCCAAGTCCGATAATGCATTGTGCATCGTGCATTTTGCGGAAGTGTGAACACCTATTTTTGGGGTTTTAATGCATTGTGCATAAGTGTGAACGGGCCTTAACGAAAATTGCTACCCCCTGATATGTTTCAATATGTTAAAGGGCTCTAATATATTAGTTTGTTCTATATAATTTTTGAATTTCGATGATAGATCACAATCATTAAAATTATCTTTAAAATAGTACCTTCGTTAACAATGATGTCCAATTAACTTAATTAAAGTAGAAATTTGTTGTTTGAAACTAATTTGAAATCTACAAAGATTTTATAAATGTTTAGGTTGTAAAAATATTCAAAATTTAATTATTATAGGCACCTTGCACTGGAACTCGGTTTATACATGAAGTATGCAATAAACATAGCGAGTCACTATAATGGATAATTACCGTATCTCCTACTTATCTTTTCTAGTATGCAGATCAATCCTCGAAAGCGCGCGAAATTTCGATCGGTTGATCTGCATACTACAAAAGATAAGTAGGAGATACGGTAATTATCCATTATGGTGACATTATGTGTGTATTGCATACTTCATGTATAAACCGGGTTTCAGTGCAAGGTTCGAGTAAGGTTTGAGTGCAAGGTTTGAGTTTCCAGTTCGAGTTCTTCATGTATAATCTCACAGCATTCATTACAAACTTTTTTAGCAAAAAATAAAGTATTTTTTGTGATTAAAAGATTATAGTAAATTGAATCACCAAACAGTTGGTTCGTATCGGGAAGCACTGTTCTTACGAAGTTGCAATATTTGAAAACGTAAAATGTACCAGTCGCTCCCCGTTTCACAATTTTTCTCCTACATATGTTTGGCGCTGGTTTCCGGTGTACCCTCCTATCATACTAACAACATTAAAAAATAAAATTAAAGCATTTACGATTAATTTAATCATTACAAAAACTTACTTTTGAACAATTTTTGCCGCGTAAAAACGGTACACTTTTTTAAGTTTTTCTGTTTTTTTTTGTTAAACCAAAATTATAAAAAAGAACGTGTGTACTTTGTTTTGAAAAAATATACACGTAGATTAATTTTAACGAAGTATATCTCGATATAATTAAAGTTAAAAACCTACAATTTTTACTTTACTTTTTTGTGAAACATGGGAAGCAAAAACTGTTCGAATAAAAAATAAAACGTATGGTTGGCATTTAAAAAATACCGAATTTCTTATATTTTAAAAAATTTTTTTATTTAATATATAAAAAATTGAATTGCGTTTTCATTATTTTAAAATTGTTTTTTTTTAGACAGAACTATTATAAACCAAGCGTAATATTCATAAAACGAAGCCAAAAAAGACAATAAGAAAATATGACACTGTACTACACCTCTAATATAAAACAATTTGTTAGATGATATTTTTCAAATAAGTTATTTACGTGATTTTAGTGGAATTTAGTCTGCGACGACGCAATTACGGTTTCCTACGCCCAGACTTTGTATATGTTGGGGTTTTGTCTTGGTATGTTGTGTGCCGGATTTTTATCCGATCGATTTGGAAGAAAAATAGTTTTCGTCATTGCTGGTAAATTAAAAGATTGCTTTTAATCTTTTTTACTGATTTACCAATTTTTTAAAATTTAACCCATTAAACCATAAACTTTTTTTGGTTGGTAAGATCTCTAAAAGCCCATTTAGTTTTTGAGATTTTATTTTTTTATTCTTTTATTCTTTTAACAAAATCAAATAAACTCACAAGAAACAGATGAATTTGTAGGTGCACAAACTTTTGAAAAAATATAGAACAAAAGTAATAGATTTTTTCAAACAAATGTTAAATAAAAATTATCTATGGCCAGTCCTCTAAAAGCATCAAAAACCGGTCCACTTTTAACTAGATACTGGATATATTTTTGATGATTTAACTTTTCGATTTTTTTTCTAAATCTTGTAAAAAATTTTGTTTAGGGCAAAGTATATAACACAACAGAATGTCCGACTGTACAATAAATTTCTGACCAAAATTTTGCTAGAAAAGTCGCACAACTTTTTGAGACTTTTTTCGCAAAAATCCATTATTTTTCGCTAGTTTTTGTGCGCAGTGATTTTTAACGTAGTGTTAGTTTTCTTTAAAAAAATTGCGACTTTCTTTGCATTTAATGCTGCTTTTTGCGTACTGCGATTTTTTTAGCACGACAAAAAAAAAACGTTTTGCGCATATGCGACTTTTCTAACAAAATTTTGTTTGGAAATTTTGTGTACAGTCGGGCATTCTCTTGTGTTATATATTCTTGTTTTGGGTAACTGATTAAAACTTGGCCAGACTTAATTTTGGCTACCGGCTGTTATTTTTGCCATGTGCAGTTTTGAAATGAACTGCGTATGGCTATATAGATCGTCATGTTATTTATATAGCCATAGCAGTTCATTTCTTAACTTTGTGCATTGCAAAAATAACAGCCGGTGGAAGAAATTAAGGCTAGCCAAATTAAAGTCAGTTACCCTAAATGAAATAAATTTATATTTAAAATTTTTTTGATTATTAGTTTTAAAAAAAGGTCCAGCTAAAAAAAGGCCTTACACTTTAGTTAGTGATTAAAAAAATTATAATTTACGTTTTAGTGGACTGGTCTCCAAGTTATTATTCAAATAGGATCATATTTTTACAGATACGTAACAATATCCGATGTGTTGATGTGTTAGAAACACAACGCTTATAATTTTTATAAAGTAAAGATAATGATGCAATGTCGCACCGTTTTGTACTGCCTATTTTAAGTCATTGTTTTTTTGATATGATTTAATTTTAGGATTTGGTTGTGGTGTTTTGGGAATTATCAATCCCTTAATGTCAAATATTTACGCATTTCTGGCTACTCGATTTTTGATTGGGGCGTTTGGAAATTGCGCCAATGCCGCACTTTATGTGTTAGGTAACAGACTTTTACAATTTTGTTTTTGATATGCACATCTTAAGGTAGGTATTTGCCCTATGAAAAGTAGTTAGCAGCTAAGGGCAGTCAAAGTGCAAAGTTTTAGTATTGAGCAGCCAAGTGTAGCCGTAATCAGAAATAATTTTAATTTAAATTATAAAGTTTCAATTCTCAAGTTCGATGATTTTTTTAGAAAACCGTACTGCTGCTATACACAGGCCACAAGGTTTTTTGTGTCAAAATATTTTCAGTGGTTCAGGAAATGTGACCCACTAAAATGATGTTTTTTCGTTGACTCTGTACTCGAAAGATTGCTGATAAGGTATAAAAATTTAAGTTACACATAATGCATTCAAAGAAAGCTTCAATTTTTACTTTTTACTTGATACTGGATTGTTAAGACAGGTCCAGCATTTGCGTTATTCGTATACCAAAAACCGAAACAAACAAAGACTAGTAAATTTTTTAGCCAAAAAACACGAAGAGTAGAAAAAATTCGTAGTAAACTTAATCGTATTTTTAACCGAATATTTAACAACTAAAAGTATCGTGCGAAACAAGACCACTATTTTCTTCATGTATCATTTTCACTATATTCTCATTAAAAATTATCTACTATAACATTTCCAACAATTTTTAAAAACAAATAACTTCTTAAAATGATATAAAAACAAACAAATGCATTTTAAAAACAACAAAATTTAAACACCTTTTGTTTTTAACACTTTCACAATAAAAATGCTACTAAATCTCATCATTTTTATGTGCTTAAAAAGAACAGCATTTAAGCTATGTTAAACGTGTTTAATGTATTGATTTGAACTTGAGTTTTTGATAAAAACCTGTAAAGGGTCAATGAAAAATTGGTAAATTTGCTGAACGCACTGAAAGTACAATATTACTAGTTTTGAAAAACAAAAAATCAAAACAAACATTTGTTGTAAAAGAAAACTAAAAACTTATAATTTTTTGTTTATTCAATGAAAAAATAATAATGGAATAACATACATTCGAACACGTTTTAAGTTTGCCGAGACAATCAGTTCTTACACTTCGTTTTTTGACCAAAAAATCGCAGGTGTTTTGTTCGGCAAGCGAAACATCTCAACACTAACCTTAACCATCAAAGGATATGAGCAAGTAAGCCGCTTTCTTGGAGTGCTTATCTGTAACTTAAATTTTTATCCTCATTGAGCAATCTTTTAAATAAAAAATCGCCGAAAAACACAATTTTTGATTGGTTGTATTTCCTAAGCCGTTGAAAATATTTTGACGAAGAAAATTTTTAAAGATTTCTGAGACAAGATTGAGATTTTCTTAAAAAATTATCGAAATTCAAGGAGAAAAAGTATTACTCTGCACTGCATTTTTAAAATTTACTTATTAATTCGTATTGAGAAAAAAAACAGTCGTGTACTCTTTTAAAACTATAATTGGTGTACTCTTTTAAACTATAATTGTAGACGTATTTTGGTTGATCAGTTCAATATAAAAGGAAAATTAATCCTTTTTGTCTGCCCAAAATCAAACGAGCGTCATGTCCTATTTTAGGTTATGAGTAATGATTATTTTTCAAAGGTCTCCGCATTATAAAAGGAAAATTAATTTAAAGTATATCTGCAATCAAATGTTTTTAGCAATGGAGCGATAAAGATATTCGTTCAATGTACATTGCTTTGTGTTTTTTATATAAATAGTTTTTAAAAATAATTTCAGGATAATTATATTAAAATTATAAAACTAAAATTTTTGCATGCAATTTGTAAATTGTTTTAGTTAGAAAAATGATAATGTGTTTTTGTAAAAGATTATTTAATTCTCCCAAGATCAAAAATATATTATTAAGTTTTTTGTGTTATTTTTAATTTAATCGTAAAATAATAAAATTTAGATCAAATCAAAAACATATTTTAGCGTTAGAACTGTGCAACAACAATCTTCGAAAAACCTTAGGATCATTATATTTTATTCCTTATGCATTTGGCTATGTTCTGTTAGCTGGAATCGCTTACATCACCAGGGATTGGGTCATTATGCACATAATTTCTTATGCTTCCTGTCTTCCAGCCCTGGCCTGTTACTGGTACTGTATGTTATTTTTTTTCTGAAATCCATAATGAAATCCGCCATAATGAAACAAGCCCACTACAACTAAATTTTTATATTTAATACCTTCTTGTTCTTGTTTTTGTTTTTCTTCTTTTTTATTGCATGATCCACGACATATTAAGAACACAACCCATATTAATCTTTTACAAACTACAATGTAATATTTACAAAATTTTAAAATACACAACCCATTTTTGTTTTCTCTAAAATTAAGAATCAGTGATGTTCCTACCCTTTCATACGATGCTCCAAACCTCCGGCCACTTGAAGCGGAAGAAGCCGCTCCGCTCCTAAAATGAGCGATTTAAAGCTCATTTAAGCTTGAAATACATTTAAAGTCAATATATCTGCGTTTTTTACCTATTCCCATAATAGCCTTTTTCTCCATTACAAACGTGAAACCATTGTAGGACAAAGCTAAAAATTTCCTCTCGCGATGGTGGTATATTGGTATGACCAATGGCGTATGTAAACCTTACCGCGTTAAACTCTACATATGACTTTTAGGTCATACTTAGGTCATACATAAATTTTTTGCGTGATTAGTGCCCAACGAGCGAGCAAATTGAAATGGTTAAAATAGCAATATGCAGATTTTATGAAATCAAGGGATGAATGAAATCAGCATATGCTACTATACAGCTTTAACCATTTCAATTTGCTCACTAACTGGTCACTAATTACGCACAAAACATCAGTATAAAAATTTTTAGTTGAAGCTATATAGCCACATGTTGTCCATTCTTCTTTGATAGTAAACTTTAAGACGGCACATAAAAAGCAGGCACTTAATTATATACTGGGCTCTGTCTTTTTATATCCACATCAGCAATCTATTAAGAATTCGTTATAAAATCAATGATTTTTACCAATTTTTTTTGGAAACTGGGCGCTGTTTCATAAAAGTTCCCAACATGCTGTTTTTTTGTTGAAGTCCATTTTCTTTTTTGTAGAAAGCTACAAAGAAATGAAAATGCAATTTTGTAGACTTTTGGAAAAACTTATAAAAAACCATTATTTTTTTTTTTTTGGAAAAATTTGCATAAATATTAATCGCAAAAATTCCTATGAAATATATCACTTTATCATAGGATTTCTTCTCCTTGTTAATATTTACGTCAAAGAATCAAATGTTAGTAACATTTATGAAACAGCGCACTGGAGATTAAAAAACTATATTAAAACAATTTCGAGTATTTTTGTTAACTTTTGACCATTATTAAGATCTATATTAAGCTTAACTAGGGTTTTTCATATGTAAATTTTTTTCGGTTAATCAAAAAAAAAGTTTTGTAATGCTCAATTAAATACAAACAGACAACTAAAATTTTTCAAATAGGTATTTTATTTGTATATAGTATTTTCAGTTTCAAAAATAATACAAAAACATGCATTCAATTTGAGAAGAACTTTGTTTCGTGGTGGGACCGCGACCCAATTTTTGTTATGCTAGGTAGGATAAAATGTTGTGATTTTTCGCCACTTTATATGGAAACTTTGACAGGTAATAAAAAGCATTTATGACCCCATAATCCAATGTAATTACCAGACACACTTGCAATTATACCACTGAGTGTAGAATTGTTTGGCAACTTTTGGATTATATTATAATACAAGTTGAATTTTACATTTTGGGGGTTTTTAATTATTAAAATGATTAAATTAGGTTTATTTTAAATTTTTTAGAATTATTTTAAGTTAGTAACTATTTTGTGTTTTATTATTGTTGATTTGTTAATATTTTTTTTTAATTTTTAAATTTTTTATAAATTTTAGATTACTATTTTAAGTATATTTAAGGTTATGTTTTGCTTAAAAATTAATAATGTTTTTGATAAAAAATGACTATAATTAAAAAATAAGAAACAATAATGATAGACCAAAACACTAAACGTGCTGGATTACCATTTGGGGTTTATGTTTCTTTTTAAATTTATTATAAATAGTTTCAATTAAAATTGTTACAATTAAAAATTTGAAATTAGAAGCATAATTAAATACTAAACATCCTGGATTGCTTCGGTGTAGCATTAAGCCACCATAATAAGGCATCTCGGAAAACTGGGTCTGTCATAAGTGAACTGGATCTGTCAATGAACTAAGTAAAACCTAGGTCATACGAAGGTTTCACGGAAAAGGCAATCACGAGAACGGGTTAATAGTATTTTTTACCGTTTTAATGAAGTTTGTAAAAAAATTAATTCACAAAATTTTTTTTGACTAAATAATCCTTTGCATTGTTTTTTATTTATTCACAAAATTAGCATAAAAATAGGGCAAAGTTACAGAGCTCTAGAGCACTGAAAAGCGGCTCAGAATTCCGTTGCGCGTCACTATTAAGAACGCCATCTATTTTATATCCCCCAAGATTATATGATTTATATAAAACACACCATCCCCTGTTTTATAAGTGATTTATATAAAATACACCACCCCTGTTTTAAACAAGCTTCTGTTGTACATTTAAAAATGACAGAAACAATTCCAAAGTTGTCTCGAATTTTGACTTTTGAACTTTATAACTTTTGAAACAAGGAATCCTAATACGCAATTATCTGGTGTTAAGCTAATTAAACTTTTGGGTACCCGTTAAGTCAAAAAAGTTGTAATACTCTATTTTAATGGTTATATGCTTATAAATAAACCCGTAAAATCTACAATAGGTCATTTTGTGCTCATTAAAGAGATAAAGGGAGAAGCACTCAATAATTTTTAAAAATATTACAAAAAGTTAGAAGGTAAAATTTTGAAAAAAAACACTTTTTTTTGCAAAAATTTTTTGCAAAAATCGTAACATTAAACTTTAAAACTTTTTGTACTACCAAAACCAAGTGGGATATTTCCAACAATATATATATTTTTTATAAAAAATATAGATTCCTCAATTTTTTTATATCAAAGAATATGGGGAATCTACATAAAAAGTTTCAGACGTAATACATCAATGGTTAAAAGTTACAATTTTGGCTGGAATTTTTACATTTTTGAAATTTTAGGGGTAATTTGAATTTTTTTAAACTTTTAAATTTTTTCAATTCAATCGGTAACAAAGAGACTAATCATCTAAACGCCAGCTATTTGCCTGTTAGAACATTTAAATGTTCAAACATTCAAAAGTTCAAATATTCTAAAGTCCCAAAAGTTAGCAATCGAGATAACTTTGGACCTGTATCGTCTCTATCATTTTGAAATGAACAATAAGTTGGGTAGCAATCGATAACCGAAAATGTAGTTTTAAAATGTTTTTTAAACCAAATTTTTTAAATGGTGTATTAGCATGAAATTATGATGGAATTATGGAATTTTGATGTAAAAACTTTAATTTTTGATAAAAATTGGGATTTCTTGTTGTTTTTTTTGAGAGGTAACAGGTGAATTTTTTATGGGATTAAAGAAAATTAAAAGTTTTTAAAAGTGACCAAGAGACATTTTTCATAATCAGTGTTCCACGAGTGAAATATATGAGTAAGCACGAAACCGATCATTTAGAGGACTGCCCCTTTAAATTTTTTTGTCTCAATTGCTTTTGTGAGGGAGAAAAAAAAGTTCTGAATATTAAAATTTACCCATGTTTCCTAACGTATAATGATCAACAGAGCATGAGCTTTATGATCCAGTGACCTTCTGGGGCCAACCATTATTATTTATAGAAAAACTAATATAGCAATTATTAAGATTTTAAAAAAAGGTAGTGATTTTAAATAAATACGTTGATATATTTCAACAAAAATAATTGGTTAATTTAGTGTTGCAACAAAATAATTACCTTTTTAAGAATATTTTAAAATCAAATTTTCCATTTTAGGTGTTTGCCGGAATCGCCGAGATGGCTCGCGGCTCAGGGTAGAAAGCAGGAGGCCATGGATGTGATTCGTTGGATTGCACGGTGGAACAAAAAAAGTATACATTCAGAACAAACCAATATACTTTCACCACCACTGGCACTTGTTACCTCTGCAGAGGAGAAATCTGAATTAGACAATAACGTACTTTTTTATAAATTAATAGTAAAACTAGACGTTTGGGTGGGTATAGAAACCTCTGAGCTGTCATGTTCGGGAGCAACCATCGGACCAGAGATTTGAAAATCCTGAACTCCGTCCTATTTCTGCACTAAGTTCATGAATAATTTAAAAGTGATGCTATAGATTATTGTGCCCATTTTTTTCGTAAATTTGTTTTTTCTTCAAAACTAATTTAAAATGCTAAAAATAGCCTTTAAGCTCATAATCGCTCGTTTAAAGGGCGAAGCTTTGAAGCTCCGCAGATGCCGACGCTTTAATAAAGGAGCTGTGGAGCATGATATTAATGGGTAGAAAAATCACTTATAACTATGATAACTAATCAACAAATAAAAATAATGATGATTTCCAGTTGATTGATCAAAATTTAACTGTAAATTATTTTGATTCATCATAATGTATTTATGTTTTTTCCGGATTTTTCGTTTAGAAAAAACAACACGACCAATATGTAAAACTATTAATATTAATATTAAAAAGTTAAAAAGCAGATTAAGACGTTTTTTTACAAAATATACAAAAATGAGTGAGATTTAGCAAAAAAAGAAGAACTTTTGTTCAAAATTGATTAGTTTGAAAAACAATTTTTAACATAGTGGGTATTTAATGTTTAATATTAAACGTAATTAATGTTTAATTTTGTTTATCTTTTTCAATTGCTTTGATAATTTTTAAAAGACCATTGTGGAACTGTAAACATGGTTTGAGTTGGTGAACTAACTACGATAATAGCATTCTATTTTAGCAAAAGCAGCCGATAGAAAAAGAAGTTTCATCCAGAAATTTCCTTATAATATTTAAACACCCAAAACTTATTCTGCGATCTTTCAATATTTTTTTTAATTGGTAAGTGATTTTCCAAACGATTAGATCAGATTAGTTTATGTATTTTCTGCCCAAACATACTTTAATGACCAAACCGTAATAATCGTCATTATTTTTATTCTGTCACTGTCACATAAAAACTGTTTGTCACTGGTTGTAAAAGAATGGCTTTTTTGTCGAATAAAATTGTAAGTTAAACAAAATATTATACATTTATCTAAAACAACCCATTAGCACGAAAAAATAGCATATAATACGAGCAAATTAACATTACAAGAATGCACTTGAAGTAAAACCATTTAGTCAAAACAATTTACAAGCGAAGATTTATTACTCATGCTGCTTAAAAGCCATGACACTCCCGCGACCAAAAATACAATAAATAAATACAAACCAATGATCAGAACTTAGCTTTTTTTAAACAAATAATATATGGGTTACCCATGCAAATTATAAAATTTTTAAATTGCGTGGTATATGTTTTCTTTTTAAACTGTGTATAACATGAAAATAAATTTTATTCAAAATTAAAGGTATCGCCTATAATATTACAAAAAATATTTAAATTGACAAAACAATACACACTAATATAGAAACGATAGAACCAATAATATTATTAGGCAAGAAACTTTTAAAAAATCCAAAATCAAAATTTATTTGAGATACAGTTTTATTAGATTTACTTGAAACAACACTAGATATTGTATTATCAGGGGCCGGTTGCTTCAAACGTTTAAGGGTAATTATTCCCTTAATTTTGCACTTAAGTGATGCTAAAAAAGCAAAATTACCTCAACTACGTTGCATAAACAGTTTCATTTAAAGGTTTATCATAAGTTTTCCTTTAAATCCGAAGGGTGGTCAAGAGGACTTTTAGACTTTAAGGGGAATAGTTCAAATGGTGCGTCATTAATAAGATTATAAATCGTTTTAAGAAAAAATACAAAGTTTATAATAATCTTAAGGCCCATGCACACGTATAGTAAGTGATTAATTTTTACGATAAAACGAAAATCGTTGTTATATTTAATAAAATAATTCAGCATTATTCTGCACAAAACAATATCTTTATTAATTGACCAAAATCTTCTTCTCGTTTTGGCTCCTTAATTTGTTTGTTTATTTATATAAAATTAAAAATTTTCAGTACAATAAATTTAAGATTGAATAAATAATACATTTATTTTTGGTTTTTTCAAAAAAATCTAAAAATTCAAGCCAAAATTGCGACAAAATACCTAATTCCGAATAAAAAATTAAAATAAGTTGTCGATTTAAGATTATTTGATGAATTTTGGATAAATTATTTATGTGGTAATGTGTTGTGGTTTTTTGCAATTATGATTGTTATTTAGGGGTTTGTTGTGTTTTTGGGGGATTTTTAAATACTAAACCCCACGTTGTAGCAGGCCTAAGAGAGGAGAGGGGAAGCGGATGGGGCACCAAAAAGGGAAAAATAGCGAGGGGGGTAAGAATTAAGGGAAAACGTAAGGGATTTTTTTCATTTTAATAAGGAATTTTTATGCAACCGGCCCCAGATACAATACTAACATACATAAGCAATTTTTTTAATTCAAAACTGGTACGTCAAGCTGGACAAAAACAATAACAAGTTTCAAATACATTTGCCTTTTGATATGATAATATTATTATGTTTACCGTGCCTTTGACCGAACAACTCAGGAAATTGCTTTTTGCTACATTTAACGTGTCCAAGCGCATTTCGAAAGTCAGTACTACATTTAGTTTCTAAATGTGCACCGGTAATACATTGATAACATCCAGTAAATTTAAGCATTTCTGCATTACAATGGTTTTTCTAAAATTTACTGGTTAGTTTCATGTGCTCTAATTCAATTAGTAGTTCAAAACTAGCTGATGCGCTAATTTTTGCTTCAACATTAGTTCCCTGTCCATGTAAAATAACGCCTGAAGTATGTAACGGAAAAACGCTTTGTTCATCTTCAAAGTAATATTTATGTTTTTTGTTGATTGCATTGACAGACAGATCTTTTCGAGCAGTACAACTGCAGCTATTTTCTGGAATTGAACAGTTAAATGACACTGCATCATTTTTGTTTGAGCACTGTAACTGTCCCACAATACCTGAGACAGGTTGTCCAGGATGTGAAGCGTCAATTTTTACTACTCTTTTTCCATTTGTCATTAAAAAATCAGAAATAACTGGAATTGATGGGATATTAGCGGAAGTCATTGTTAATTTAACATTAGTTTGTCTTATTGGTTGTCTACGGATCAAAGTTATTGGAATTGTCCTACTTTTAGTTTTATTTGATTGTAATTGTAATTTTAAATCAAATGCAAAACTTTTTCCCAAATAGGACATTAAAAAATCTAAAAAATTGTTGATGTGGTTGGTACTGCATATATCTTGTAGAATAAACAGGCTGAATCCCCCAAAAAGCAACCACATGCAGCACAACCACATGTTTCAGCGCATTTTATAAATCCAGGACATTTATCCACATAATTCCTCTATTTTTGTATCTTTTTTAACTCTGGAGCATTTTGATCTTGAACAAAAGCCGGAATGTGAACATCGTTTTTAACTGGCGACACGCATCTTATAAGAACGTGTATAATAACCAGTTTCTGGTTTGCACATTAACAGAAAATCTTTAACTGAAATTGATAATAATCCCAAAGGTTCTGAGTTACTATCCAATATTAGAAGACACACTTTTTGTCCTTTTAGTGCGAGGTTTATTCTTGTAACTTGATTAATGTTACAAGTCATTAATCCATTCTTCCTAGAAATGGAACAGGACGATTTTTTCGCCGTCAGTGTGGTTGATTCTGAACACCCACTGGTTACTCCTAGCAAGAGATAACCGAAATGATTGCAAATATTCCTTGATATCTTTCTACTCAAATTCTTCTTAATCGGATTCTAGGTAGTTCTTGAGCAAATTTTCCTATAAGGTATTCTCTTATTTTCAATATACAGGAGAAAACAAATTTTGTGATTTGCTTTAAAACTAAAAGACTATAATATACTCCATGAAGTAAAGCTATTTCTGATTTTACAAATGCACATATGAAAATTAAAATTATTGCAGCCATGAAAATTAGAATAATATTTACTAGTCTAGGAGCACAATGTGCATTTTTTAGCATTTCCAAACAGAAAGTACATTTGATTCCTTCGCAGAATGGAGTTGCTTGACATTTAATTCCAAGCTGTTTAATCATAAATCTATGTTTCCACATTTTAGTTATTACTTCATGGTCTCTAAGTGTAATTTTTGGAGGAAGATATACTGATTCTGTTTCCTTAGGTAGACTGATTTGAATACAAAATGGTGTTGAACATATTTCAATAAGTCCAATTTTTTGTTCTAATTGTAATTCTACACCTCCTTCTGTGTACTTTATTGAACAGTCTTTACAATTAAACAAATTTTCTGATGACTGTTTGTAATCATAAAACCTGACTTGAACATTTTCCCAAGCTTTGACTAGCATTTTTTGCTGTTCAACAGTTAAAAAATAAGGTATTTCAGGTTAATTGTAGTAAAAAAATCTAGTAGCAGTTTCATAATGACTACATTCGTGGTTCGCTGACTACATAATGGGGTGTGCGAGCTGGTTTTTCTCCTGATCCAACACATTTGTATTGTCGATGTGTTTGTTCTTGAAATAATATTTGTAAATGTTAAACAAAGTACTTAGATCCATCAAAGAGTTTAATTTGAGAAAAAGTTCATGTAATTAACTCATTTTGACATTCTTCACTTGGTTTCAAAGAACAAATTATAGGTTGATCTGAAAGTATTGCGTCTATCTGTTCATTTGTAACTGATATTGATAAAATGTTGCATGCGAGCACTTTGTGGTCCAGTCTGGACATTTGCATTGATGATGACATTTTCCGTCTTTCATTAAATGTTTGTATTTTGTACAATATTTTAACTTGCAGCAAAAATGTCCTTCTTTTAATCTGTAGATGACATATCCAGATTGCACACATTTTGGTGATCTAATCACTTGCTGGACTCTCCTGAGGCACTCACCTGTTGCTGAAGTAAACAGAATATAAAAAAACACACTGATAAACAATGGCGTAGTTTTTGAAATTGTTAAACTGTTAAACAGAAAAACAAGTTTCTTAGTCTCAGTTGGTGCGCCACATTTAATTAGAATCAGTTGGTTAATTGGACGCTGTGATTTGTGTCCACTTTGTAACTGCAAGGTGACATTACGGATTTCACTATCACGGCTTTTTCTTATTTCCATAATGTGACCAACTTTTCATAAACCACGAGGTTGGTTTTCATCTTGAATTATCACAATGTCATCCGTTTTGGTTGTTCAGTTATAGCACCTTTTGGATTGTCATGTATAACTTTGGTTCTTTCTTTAAGACTTGATATATGTTTAAGACTTGAATTCGTTTGTGAAGTGGAGCCAAAGTTTTTCAGTTAGTTTTGTCTGGCTGACCATAATTCTTTAAGTTTCTCTGCATTACTCTTTTTTGGTTTATATTCATCATCTGTTTCTTCGTCATTAATAAAAGATGAAAATCCTGTTCTGATAGGTATGTCTGTTTTAGCACATATGATAAAATCCATAGGTCTGAGAACTGTTGATTGCGATTCATTGTACATAAATGTCAATGGGTGAGACTTTACAACCGCTTCAGTTTTTATTATTAACGTTTGAAAGTGGTCTTGTGTTAGAAGTTTTCTTCCAACGGCTTTATGAAATGACTTTTTTACCGCACTTACTAGTCGTTCATAAAAACGTCCTGTCCAAGGTGCATACGCAGCAGTAAATTTCCATTGAATTTTTGCTGACGCAGTATACAGTCCTGGTCTTGTGAAAAGCCCATTTTAAAGAATTCATCGTTCAGAAGTTTTTTGAACGTTTTGCCGTTCGACCAATGACACAGCGTTTGAGAAAGAAAAACGCCCAAGGCTGAAAAATGTTAGTCGCGTATTTCATATACACACGGCGCGCTGATTTGCGGCCGTTAATAAAACGCTGGGTGGGCTACTTGTATGTTAAATAATTAAGAACTGTTTTGAAAATTCATTTTTTTTATTAGTTATTCTACTAAACATTGCAAAAGGTTTTTAAATTTGTCTTATTAATGAAAACTTTGTTGGTGAAATATCCAATGTCTTTTCATTTAAGAACAAATCCAAAACACGAACCCAAAAAATCTAATTATGTTTCAAATAAAATATGGTTGTTTAGGGTAGTGCATTTAATTTCGGATTTTAATTTAATTTAATTGTTTTTCGGATGTAACTTTTCACTGTATGGCCCGATTTTCATGTTTGATAGCTCATTTTGAAGCTTTTACGATACTGCGTTGCGTCACCAAAGTTTCACTGTACGAAAGTAGTTTTTTTACTTAATTAAATCAGTTTTATAAAAATGGAAAATTGCCGAAATTAAATGTGTGCATTTAACTTCAGCACTTTACAAACAATCAATTGTTTCTCAGTCAAAAAATCATCATTTTTAAAAATTTTAAAGCCTATCATTATTTCCAGACAGTTTTCTTTAATTTAAGCTTCTACTTGTTGTTCAACGTGTAACTAGCTAAAAGTTACAGCTAAAATGCCGAATGGTATCAGAATGAGCAAAATTTGGGAAAAAAGTGCATTTAATTTCGGCACTTTTTAAAAGGACCCCCTTAATCGACTTTAAGTGCAGTGCTATGACCCCTACACATTTCAACGTTGTCTTTTAACTATTTACAACTACAATTTAACACCCGACCACTTAATTCAACCCGTTTTTACCTACAGCAATATGTGTGCCGAAATTACACTATTTTATTTTATAACGATTGCTCACTACAGACGCAACGTAGAGCCACGGGGACTTAAAATTCGGAAAATAAACTAAATTTTACCAGGACATTTTGATTTTTAAACCAATTTATTGCGTAATCATGAAATGCCCATGTACTAAAAACGAGTAACAATTTTATTTTTTATAAATCACACAATTTGACATGAAAATATCATAACATAACTAATAAAAAGCTCCCGACAGTCATCTACATATAATTAGCTCTCATTTGAGTTTTCAAACGTCGTATTCCGTCCAGGATTACCAAAAATATAGTCCAAAATCAAAAATGCCCAATTTGGAAAAGTGCCGAAATTAAATGCAAAGCACCTTTTACAATGTTTGGTAGAATAACTAATAAACAAACGAATTTCAGAAACAGTTCTTAATTATTAAACATATTAATAGAAACTAAAACTTGTTTTATACACGCTTATAATAACTTAATATGTGGTAATAATGTTTTCCACTCAGGGTTTTATTAACGGCCGCAAATCCGCAAATCAGTGCGCCCTGTGTATAGGAAATACGCGACTAACATTTTTTAGCCTTGCGCGCTTTTCTCTCTCAAACGCTGTGTCGATGGACGAACAGCAAAACGTTCGAAAAACGTTCTGAACGATGCATAGTTTGAAATAGGCTTTACACGAGACCAGGATAGTAATTTGTTATATCTTCATCAATTGGCATTTGCTTCCAAAACTGAGTCATTTTTCACTCATTAGTTTAAAATTTGTTTCTTTATCAGATACAATTATTTTAGGTACACCACGTCTTGCCACAAATCTTCTTATAGCATTTAATAAGCTTGCTTTTGATAAAGCCGCAACCATTTCCAAATGTATTGCTCTTACAACAGCACACGTAAATAGTGCTACCCAAATTTTTACAGTCTCTGTACCCAGTTTCATTTTCATTGGGGCCCATATAATCAAGTCCTATTTTTTCAAAAGGTTGATATTACGTCAGACGTATTTTTGTTGGTATATCTGCCATTTTAGGCATTGCATATGGTTTTACAGAAGTCTTTTTTGCAGATAATACATGTTTTCAAAACCTTTTCGATTGGTTTACGCCCTTTGTAATCCAAAAGTCTTGCCGTAAAATTTAAAGTGTATGTTGAACACTGGCATGCATTAGCCTTTGATGCATACTTTGAATTAAAGAAGTTGTAAAATAAGCTTCACCAGGTATTAGGGCGGGAACAGATAGGTCTGGAATTACTTCAGTTACTCTGCCAAAGCAACTTAGAATACCGTTCTTGGTTTCTTGTGCATTTAATTCTTTTCTAATAAATTTCATATTTTCAATTTGATATTTTATTTGCATAAACAAAATTCATAGGTACTTTGCGATAGACATCTCTTTAGCGCTAATGGGGCCTTTTGTGAGAAATGGACTTGATTTTTGTATTGAGTGTTGATTGGCAGTTTTGTCTTTTGGAAAAATTATACGTAATGTTTTTTGACCTTTTATACCAAAATTCAAACTTATTTCCATTCATTTTAGAGAAAATCAACATTGCTAAAAATCTTAATGCAAATATTGTAGTTCTAATAAGTTTGTTAAAACTGGAAAATTGTTCAATTTGTATGTCTTCAAAAAGATTGGTGATTTAGTTTGATTTGTTTCCAATTGAAACTGCAGAGATTTGAATTTTTGCTTTCTTGTTTTTTCAATTTTCCTCCTTTGTTAGTTAATTTAGTTTTTCTGGACTAAGCTGAGGAACATGCCATTTATTCCAGGTGTTTGGATTTTCTTTCGAAATCTCAGACCCGTTAAACCAATTATTTCAGTTTTGTGACTTGAATTCCAGGCCTCTAGATGCAAAATCAGCCACATTTCTTCTTTCCAGGAATATAACAAAATTCGATGTTGTTAGCTTCTTTTTCTTTTACACGGTTCTGGACAAAAGTGCTTTTTTGTTCTTCAGATTCAATCCACTAAAAGCAAATTGTGGAATCTGTCCAGATGTAGCTTTTAGGACTGATAACTAAGTTGTTTAACTGTGTTTTTTTTACAATTTCACAGCTCTTATTCCACACAAAACCGCCATTAGTTCCATACAAGGTAATGTCAATTTTTGTTTTGGAGCCATTTTGGTCTTTGAAAATAATAAGTTGAGGTTTATATTGATACCGCCGTTTGCAAGCAAATAAGCTGCACAAGCGTAGGCTTTGGCAGCAGCATCGCATACAATTTATTTTCAGCCTTTTTATGAGTTCCAACATATTGTAAAAGTTCTTAATATTTTTCTCTTTCTTAATACTAATACTTTTTGGTCATTTTTTTAGTTTTCCACCAAATTGTTTCATTCTTGTGACAAATCTGAATCCAAAGGTGCCTCCCAATCGTACTTTCCTGCCATCCATATTTCCTGAATAAATAGTTTTCCAGTTAAAACAAGTGGTGAAATCAATCCTAAAGGATCAAACATAGACGCAATTGTACTGGTGATTTTTCTCTTGGTGACTTCTTCCGATAATTCTTTTTTAAAAAAGAAAATCCAATAGTATCTTTTACAATAGTCCATTAAAATCCCAAAATCTTTGGATTTATTTTTTTGGCACGATTTTTTCCGGTACAGTTTCCATAAATGTCTCAGAGTTTGAACAAAACGAACGAAGATTGGATCCCATATTTTGAAACAAATTTTTACTTTGAATATGAAACTCCAATGCTTCTTCTTCAGTCTCTGTGCCTAATATTACGTTATCCACATAAATATTTTGAGCAATTTTTGATGCAACAGTATTTGCCGCCTTATTACAATGATGATAAATGACTGCAGAAAGAAGATGACTTGATGGTTTAAGTCCAAATGGAACTCTTGTAAACCGATATACATGCAAGTTTCCTTTCCAATTAGAATTTTAAGTGTCTCGTAGCCACAAAAATCTTGTCAAATCCCTGTCTTTTTCATTTAAGCGAATTTGTAAATATGCCTTTTCTAGATCCGCAGATATTGCAATTTTATGTGTTCTAAACCTCAACAAATGTCCAGCCAAATCTGGGAGTAGTACCGGTCCTCTTAGAAGGCATTGATTTAAACTTTTCCCTGAACCGCATTTGGCTGATGAGTCCAGTACTACTCTCAGTTTAGTTGTGACTTTATAGAATAGTTCGGAATAAGGGTTTTTTAGTGTTAGGAAGAGGGTACATAACTACTAGCGCCAATCATATGTAGAGGGAAAATTGAGAAACAGCGAGCGACTAGTACATTTTACAGTTTAAAATATTTCAAATATTTATTGGTTTAAAATCTCGACCCCTTCTCTTCAAAATTTCTTAAATACTTTTTAAATATTGCAAAAGAAAAAGCAGTTTTTGGAGATTTTTAGTTTTTTGCCGCTTCGTAGGTACGGCGCTGCTGGCGCGCTTGTTTTCCATTTTTTTAATGTTTCAATTACAGAAAATGCTTAATTTGAAAGTTTGGAATGGACTTTTTAAAATTAATTTTTAATTTTTGAATAGTTTTACAAGCAAAACATTAAAAAAACTATGTAGGTTTAAATTAGTTTGAAAGCACAAATTTCATCTTTATTTTTACTAATTCGAAATCACTGTTCAGGATATTACTATTTTAGTGGTAATTTTAAACTATTGTGACGTTTAATTAAAAAACAAAAATTTATTTACAACAAACTGATATATTACAGCACTTCAACGTAGTGAAACATATCATCGTGTAGCAATTTTTATGAAGTATAGGTTTAAACTTGAGAAACTAAGAGAGCTAAGATTTTTTAAATTTTATTTTTTTCTTTTTGTACCTTCTCTCGTACAGTAAAAGACGCTTATTCCGAACTAGTCTATTAGGTGTAACCACGGCATGGTGCGAAAAATAATCAACAAGTTGATCTTTTTCAACTTTCATAGAAACTGGCTCTATGATACTTTTGTCTGCTTGTTCTGTAATAACGCAAACATATTTTTCGAAAAAATCTTTATTTTTAAACCGGGAGCACAAATTTTTAAATCTTCCAAGCGCTAAGCCAAAATTGTCAGGTAAATTAGGATTTTCAGATGTCAAAAGAAAGCTGACCCAGTATCTGTTTTCTTAATGTTTCATTAAACTGTTTATTGCTAGTTCGTCATTCAAGATTTCTGGATATTCCTTTATACCAATTGATTCAAGATCCCAAAATGTTGACATATCAATGTTTTTATTTTCATCAATTGGTTTTCCACTGCTTGTGATCATTACTGCTGATAAAAATTTAGTCATTTGGCTTTGACTTCCTTTAAATCCTTGTCCAGTTAACAGGTATCCTAGATTTGTTGGAACCAAACTTAACCCAGATGGTAAAGTCTTTATTTTATTTTTCTCAGTGTCCAATAATTTCCAGAAGCTTCCAACCCCAATTAAAATATCTGATTGAAGTGGACGTAGTTGTTCAGAAATTGGACACACCGTTTTCGGTGGTAGTTTTGAAGAAATTGTAAATCTTCACCACTAAGTTCTCCTTGTTCAATCTGGTTAGTCAGATGTGAAAGTGAATTTGCCAAAATTTCAGCTTTATTTTTTCCCATTTGTAAACTGAAGCTTACAATTTCTGATTCGGTTTCTTTGACTTTTTTGTTGGCAAAAACAAGGAGATTTAATTTTTTTCTGTGGTGTTTAGCTCCAGCTTTTTTGACAAATCACTTTGAATGAAATTTTTTTGAGATCCTGTGTCTAACAATGCCACTACTTCAAATTCATTTTCAGGCTTTTCAGGATTAGAAAATTTCACTTTTGCAAGGCAAAGCCATGTGTGGCGATTTACGCGTGTATTTCTTATTTCATATAACATTATTTTAATTCATTAAACATATCATCGTTTAGTTCTATTATATGCGCGCATTATAATTCTTCCGTTATAAAGTATTGCTCTTAATTATTAATAGCCATTTGCACTTTTTAAAATTGTTTTTAAAATCCTTTTTGCAATTAATAAATTCGTTATTTAATTAATTCTTCGTTTGCATAATTAATAAATTCTTAAAATTAATTAATTAAAAATTGTTGTTTTAGCAAGAATACATGAAAATTAATTAATAAAGAAAAGAAGAATGAGAAATGAAGAACAAATTATACGGGCTATGTGTGGATCCAACCTATATGCATACGTATGCATATGTTTATATGCATACGTATGCATATGTTATGCATACGTATGCATAAATTCATATGCATACGTATGCATATTTTTTTTTAGTTATATGCATACGTATGCATTTTTCCGGAAAGTATATGCATACGTATGCATTTTTTTCTAAGTTTTATGCTATACGTATGCATTTTTTCTAACTTTTATGCATACGTATGCATAAAAAGAACAAAAAAATGCATACGTATGCATATACTTTCCGGAAAAATGCATACGTATGCATATAAGTTGCAAAATATGCATACGTATGCATATTTTTTTAAAAAACAAAAAAACCTTTTTTTTTAATTTCCAAAATATGCATATGTATGCATATGCATACCTATGCATTTTTCCGGAAAGTATATGCATATGTATGCATTTTTTTGTTACTTTTATGCATACGTATGCATAAAAGTTAGAAAAAAATGCATACGTATGCATAAAAGTTTCAAAAAAATGCATACGTATGCATATACTTCCCGGAAAAATGCATACGTATGCATATAACTAAAAAAAATATGCATACGTATGCGGAATTTGTGCATACACGTATGCATAAACATATGCATACGTATGCATATAAACATATGCATACGTATGCATTTAGGTTGGATCCACACATAGCCCGTATAGTTTGTTCTTCATTTCTCATTCTTCTTTTCTTTATTAATTAATTTTCATGTATTCTTGGTTTTAGTATTTTCTCCAAACTTCTTAAATGCGTTTTTTAATAAAAAAATAGTGTTTTTTAAATTAATTTGTTAAATTTGTTTTTATTGTGCGGCAGGGAAAAAGAGATCGCTTTTTTGTAAATTTAATTGCTGTTTACGTTCGTGTTGACTTTTTTGTAATGTTCGTTTAATAAATCATAAAATTTGTTAAAAAATATTGAATAATACAAGACTTCATACATAAAGATAAAGAGTTCATACATGTGCCTTTTCAACCTTCTCCTGTTAAAACCAGTAATTTAAGTTCTTCTTTGTCGTCAGACTCCCAAAATTTGAATGTGTTGGTTCCTGAGCATAATTTAGTTCCAAATACCACAAAACAAAGTGTTTCATCCGCTAGTTTCTTGACTGAACGAATGTTTCAAAGGATGATGCAGATTTGGGAAACCGAACGGTCAGATAGATTAGAACAGGAGAAAAGCCGATTTCTTCCTTACCAAAACGCACTCTTCTTACTTTTGACAGCAACTTACTGGACTGGAAAGATTTCTGGCAGTCGTTTGATACATATGTTCATTCGCGAACGGATTTAACTGATGTGGATAAACTTGATTTTCTACACCAATTATTGAAAGGTTCAGCATTTGTTAAAATTAGAGGTCTTGGATCAGATGGAAGCAATTACAAAGAAGCTAGAGCTATTTTGATGTCAATTTATGACCAGCCTGATCAAATTATTGACAGCTAACTTAATATTCTTAAAAATCTTGGAAATGTAAAGGCTAATTTGAGCAACCTAGAAGAATTTACTGACATGCTGCGGTCAAGCACGGCTGTTTTGCACCAAATGGGACAAAATGTAGACATTCTGATAAAAGTTAATTGGGACAAACTGCTGTTTCGCCTTGGAGAAAAGCTTAAAGAAAATTGGGACATTCGCCGTCAGCAGATAAATCCTCAAACAGTAGGAACAAAAAAAATGGATGTGAAAGATCTTATTCAACTTCTGGAACGCCACCTCAAAATATTTAATGAAAAAGATTAGCTTCAGAGAAAGAACAAAGCGAAACCTGAAGATGATGAAAAAGACACAGGACTTTTCCAATTGCAACTGCCAGTGCTCTGACTGTTCTGAAATCAAAACGTCATAAAGATTTGCAGTGTTGCTTGTGTCCTGAAACACACTACAGTGATAGATGTTCTAATGTCCCAAGTAGGGATGATAGAAGATATTTTGCTATGAAAAAGAAAAAAATGCTTTGTCTGCTTGAAACCAGGACATATGGTGCCAGATTGTAGATTCAAAGACTTTCAAAATTGTTTCCACTGCAAGCAAAAAGGGTCACCATTCTGTTCTTTGTTTTCAAAAGTATCCCAGCAGTAAAAACTACTTTGAAAAGTACAAAGAAAAACAAACATGGAAAATGGAAAATGGAAAACGCAATGGAAAATAAAAATTCCACAGTTCAATCTTTAGTGGTTGATTCACCCTTACCCAATGAAGTGGGTACTTAAGAATTAACATCACCTGTGGGAGTAATTTTAGAAACAGCAGAGACCACAGCAGTAAATTCAGAAACTGGTGAAAAGTTGAAAGTTTTTATTCTGTTTGACAAAGGCTCATCAGTGTCTTTTATCAGATGTCAAGTGGCAATATCACTGGGTCTTCCGCTTAGAAATAAACAAGAGCTGACAGTTTCACGGTTTAATGGGCAGGAATCAATTATGACATATTCAGCTGAAGGTAATCTGCAAAGTAGATATGGATCTGATTCAGTTCTTTTAAAGTCAGTGCCCAAAATAACTGAAAAGTTGAAATTAGTCCCATATCATTTCATCAAAACTCAGCGAAGGCAAATATGGGAAATAAATCCAGTGAATAAGCCTCCCAAAGAAGCAGCTGGCAGGGAGATTGATATCCTAATTGGTATGGATCATTACTATGACTGTATCTTGAAAAGCAAAGCTCCTTGTTCAGTAGAAAATAAATTGGTAGCATTACCATCAAAATTTGGAAATATTCTATCAGGAAACATTGAATCGTCTCTGATAGCTACAACGATGACTTCTGTAATTGTCATGAAGACTACCACATCAGTTGACAAAGATATTCAAAAACTAGGGGATCTGGAAACCATGGGAGTCGGCAAAACTGAAACTGAGCTATCTGAAGCTGATGAAAACTGCATCCAAGAATTTCGCGATGCAGTTCAACAAGATGCTGCCACTGGTCGCTATTATGTTAAGTGGCCTTGGAAAGAAAATAATCCATTGTTACAAAACAACTGGAAGTTAGCAGTGCAAAGACTAAAATTCACGTTAAAACAACTGAAGCAACAGAATAAAGTCTATGAAAAATACAGTGAAACTATAAAAGATCAACTGGAAAAATGTGTCAAAGAAGAAATTCCAGAATCAGAAAAAGAAACAAAAAATTGGGTACACTACATTAGTCTTAATTACAAAAAATTGGGTACACTAAATTGGGTACACTACATTACACTACACTTTCCAGTTATCAAGCAAGGCAGGAAGACGACAGAAGTCAGAGTAGTATATCATGCTTCCACACGAAAAAATAAGTTTGAGAAAAGTTTTAATGACTGCGTCTACAAAGGACCACAAATGATCCTGATATACTTGGTCTTTTGATCAAATCTTGACTTCCACCGATTCTTATTTCAGCCGACATTGAAAAAGCTTTTTTATAGGTTGGGTTGCAAAATTAGGAAAGAGACGTAAGATTTTTATGGATAAAAGATCCAAATCAAGCAGTCACAAACGATAATCTTGGTACTTACCGATTTTGCAGAATTCTCTTTGGAGTGGACGGAAGTCCATTCTTGCTGCATATGGTGATCAGAGATCATTTGAAAAAAATATCAAATACCTGAAACTAAAGAAATTCAAAAGAATATTTATATGGATTGTGTTTTAGGGGGTGTCCGGAAATTTTGTCTTCTACATCTCGACTTTCAACATCTCATCTTCTACATCTCGTCTTCGGTAAACTTGTCTTTTGGATGCATGCGATTTTGTAAACATACTTCCAAAAATGCGAGTTTCCACCCTAATGATAAAATTTTCTCTGATTTTTGGGTTTTGCTTAGGCTTCTTAGGAAAAAAATAAGGTTTTTACTCTTCAGTTCAAAAAGCATCATTAAATACAAATTTACCATGATAAAATTTTGCTTGATTTTTAGGTTTTGCTTAGGCTTAGGTTCTCAGTTTTTTGAATAAATCATTTAATAAAAGTTTATCATGATAAAAATTTTGTTTAATTTTTAGCTTTTGTTTAGGTTTAGGTAAAGAAAGGTTTTCAATACATTGTTTAGTCAAAAAATAGGAGAAATTTATCTTTTGAAAAGTGCGTTTACAAAATCACATCCAAAAGACGAGTTTTCCGAAGGCGAGTTGTAAAAGACGAGATGTTGAAAGACGTATTTGTAAAAGTCGAAATTTCCAAGAACCGTTTTAAGGTGTACAGACAGTAAAAGAAGGTTAAAACTTTTACCAGAAATCTAAGAAAATTTTTAATGATGTTGCAAGGAATCTAAAAGAATGGGTTTTAAGTAGTTCTGAGTCGAACAAATACTTTCTATTGGAAGATAAAATCTGAAGAAACTAACGCTAAAATTTTAGGACTCAGCTGCAGTATTAAAAATGACACGCTTGGTGTCCAAATGAGCTCATTGCTCATAAAATCACTGATTAAAAAACGCAAAGTTCTACAGTTCGTAGCTGGTATATTTGATCCGATTGGTTTTTTGCAGCAATGAAAATACAATGAAAATACAAGCATTGTGGGAAAAGAAATCTAACTGGGATGATAAAATCCATTTAAATGAGTTGAAAACTCGGAAAAAATTAGAAAACAATTATCAAGAAATTGTTAATCAGTCTTTTCCCAGAAGAATGCTAAGTGAAATACAAACTAAATCGGTACTTCAACTACATGCTTTTTGTGATGCAAGCTCAAAAGCTTATGCAGCAGTAATGTACTTGGCAATGCAGAATAGCCAAAACAATAAATCAGTTTCCTTTGTATTTGGAAAAGCCAGAGTGGTTCCCAAAAACTGCGCCACCAATTCCTCGCATGAAGCTTGTAGCATTACTTCTTGCAACTAGAATTCTTAAAACTGTGGATAAAAAACTTGGACTGCCAATTAAGCGAAAATTTGTCTGGTCCGATAGTCAAGTAGCATCCAGTCGGTTAAAATCAAAAGGCTAAAAACGTTCGTCAAAAATAGAGTCAGTGAAATTAAGTCTCACACTGATATGCAGTTTCGATTTGTTAATGGATCAGAAAATTCTGCTGATGTAGCAACCAGACCAGTCTCATTTAAAAATATGAAACAATCGTCATGGTGGGCAGGACCAACATGTCTGCGTTTCAGTGAATCTAGTTGGACACGAAACGTTTTTCTAATGGAGCAAAGAGACTCTGGCTTTATTTCAGAATTTACATAGAAAAAAACTCTTTTGTACAAAATAACAGCAATGGCAAAAAAGTTGCTAAAGAAGACAAAACGACCCTAAGTTCCCCTTTTGGAATTGACGCAACTAAAGTTTCTTCTTTGTCAAAACTAATCAGAATCAGAAGTTGGTGCCTTCAATTTGTCAAAAAAACTCGTAAACATTTAAAGGACCCTGGAGAACTTCAAGCTTCAGAAATAAAAGCATCAGAAGCAATGTGGCTAAAATATGTACTAAAGAGCAGTTTTTTAGAGGAATTTGCATCACTCCAAGCTAGAAAAACAAACGAACTTGCTATGAAACTTAAAATTCAGATTAGTAAAGATTAATTACTTCACGTTAACAGTCGGCTTCGTGATTCAGAATTGGAAGAAACTGCTAAATGTCCTATACTTCTTCCTAAATTACATCCGTTCACAACCCTTCTTGTGAAGGCAGCACACGAATCAGTGTTTCACTTTGGAGTTCAACACACTTTAGCTTCCATACGACAAAAGCATTGGATACCTCAGGGTAGAAGAGTGGTTCAAAATATCATAAGAAATTGTCTTCTATGTCAGGTGAGCAAATCGTATTTATATGTATAACCTCTTCAACTCTTAGGTTGCGTATTGCTGTGATTCGTTAAAATAAAAAATTAGTACCAAAATTATAGCAGATCACGATTTGGGATTATTATCGGATTAAAAAAAATTTAAAAAAGTAGGCCCTGACGTTACCGAAATATACCCACTACTTTATTGTTCTTTATGATCTTTCATCGGCCAAACCGGCTGTATTAAACCCTTTTACTGTATGAGTATGACTGAACCAGTAACTTAGCCCGGATTTCGGAAAGGGGGAGGGTTGCACTCATAGGTCACCGAAGGGGGGCTGTAGGGGGGGGTCGCCCCCCCCCCCTACGGCCTCTGAGAACCTATCTCCCCTAAGGCCCCTTTTTGACCCCTCCCCCCCATCGACCCCTTGAACCCCCTGACCCCCCCCCCCTAAGGCCCATTTTGACCACCCCCCCTAACTAGACAATCCCAAAAAATGCTTAAAAAATGGTCAAAATTAGTCAAAAAATTGTCAATTTTGGTCAAAAAAATGGTACCCGGGGTGTGACCCCCCCCTGCTTTGTTTTGAAAATAAACACCCCGGGGGTGTGACCCCCCCCTGAAGGTCAAAAACCTCCACACCCCGGGGTGTGGACCCCCCCCCCCTGAGCCGTCGAAGGTCGGTGACCTATGGTTGCACTTCATAGAAATTTTTCGCAAGGGGGGGGGGGGTGGTACTCCAAATTTTTAGAATACCGTAACAAAAACATTAAGAAAGGGTAAAAAATTTTGCGCTTCGCGCTAAGTTATTCATTTTGCTGTTATTTACATACATTGTTTTTTTAAGTTAAACTTGAAAAATGTTGAGTTTAAAAAGGTATAACATTAAAAATCGTGCGACAGCACGAAAAAATTTTCAAATATTGTCTTTGAAATTCATGAGAAACATCAGTAAAAGTTCTAAAAAGGTATATAAATGCTGAGCGGAGCGAAACGCGAGAAATTTTTTTTAAATAAAATTGTTCTCTTGGGACCCCCAAAATGTTTACCTCCGCCAGTCCAACAGGAAGGGGTTACAGTTACAACCCCCATCATAACCCCCCCCCCCCGGCTACGCCCATGGACTGAACAACGCAGCAACAAAATTTTAATTAAAACTATCACAAAACATGTTTTTCGGACCAGAAAGTATACAACAAAAAAATATATAACATAATACGTGTTAAACTATTAAAATGTTTTTGATTATGTTCTTAATTTACATTAAAAAGTGAAAAAAGACAACTGTCTTAAATTACCAACATTCCTTGATGACAAAAAACTATTTCAATGCGCAATTTAAAAACAATTATAGTAAAAATCAATCGCTTCTATTCCAATATTAGCGGTTTCTGCTGTGCTTTTAAACAAACAATGACATACGGAAGTTTAGTCATTAATCGATGCCCCTATTATTTTAGAACAGCGAGATCAATATGGCCGACTAGAGAAGGTGCGAAGAGTTTGATTTTCGAAGTCTCTTAGAGCTTGTAGGTGGTAGCGTAGACTATATAGACAACATGTAGGCAGAGAGAAGCTATTAGCTAATCGATTCCTCCGCCCCCACCGGACGGCATGTGGTTAAGGCAGCCCGGCGCTCTCATTTCGGACCAGTTTGCCGTTTTCGCCGCGCACGGCTGCCGGCGGCCGTGAAACCCCGCAGACGGACCCTAATGCGAGCGGCGGGGACTATACTCCTTTTGGCGGGCCTGGGCGGGTTGTACCGATCGAATTCCAACCGATGTTCCGCGTCCGGCGCGGCGACGGACGGCTGTCCAGCCAGATTTAGGGAGGCGGTACGCGTACTGGCCACGTCGTTTCACCCGAAGGACGGACTGCCGGAAGTCGAAAATGCCGGTAGAAACGGACGGGGAAAGGCTGGTGAAAACGGACGGGGAATACTTGGAGATGCTGAGGAAAGCGAACGGGATGCTGCGGAAAATTCGGGAAAAAGCGGACCGGAGGATAAATCGGAAATCAACGGAAATAGCGTGGTGGACGTTTCGGGAAAAAATGGACGGGAGACTGTTGTCCTGTCGGTAGTGGCGTGCGAGAATCGGCTGGAGGAAACCCTGATGATGCTGAAAACGGCAGTGGTTTTCGGCTTGGCGCCGGTTTTTGTGCATATTTTCGCGGACGACAACCTGATCCCGCAGTTCGAAGAGTCCTTGGGTGAGTTGACTGGCTGGGTTTTTTGTTTTGGTTAACGCTAGCAGAAATAGTCTTAGAAGAAGACACAGGGATGTAACCAAGGAAGAGGGCGGCCACCCCCCCCCCCCCCCTCTAAAACGGTCAGATAGGAAAAGAAATAGGATAGTGATTAACGTAGATGGGCTAGTGGGCAGCCTCCCGGATTTTGGGAGGGGGTGTATACCTGACCCCCGAAATTCGTAGGGGGGGGGTCCCGAAAATTTTTTTGGGGTATACCTAAAATACCCCATTTTTAGCATTTTTAGTACTGAGACCCCACAAATGTTAGAAGGAGGGTGTCAATCGGTCGGCAGCCTCCCGGATTTTGGGGGGTATATCCGACCCCGAAATTTGGGGGGGGGGGGGGATATGCGGGTGTCCCAAAAAATTTTTTTTGGGGTCTGCCTCAAATACACCATTTTAGCGTTCTCGTTTTGGGGGGTGTGGGGTTTTTGGGGGGGGGGTGTCGGTAGTGGGGATTTGGGGATTGGGCGTGGCGAGGGGGGGTGTTATGAGGGGTTCGAGAACGCAAAATAGATTTCGTTGTTTTTTTTTTCAGAAGTGCCTTTACCAATATTTTTTTCGATTTTGAAGGAAAAATAGGTAAAAAACGCTAATTTTAGGTCAAAAAGCCCTTTTTATTGCATTTTTGAGCTTTTTATTGCTAAAGGATTCAATCAATCTCAATCTTTAATCTCAACTTAAGTTTGAAGATAGTCAGAAGTTATTTTAAAGACTTTTTCCCTTTTTTTTCAAATTGCAGGGTTAACCTTTCCCCCTCCCCACTTCTAAGTGAGGGGAAGGGGGTTAAACCCATAGGTGAGAAAGGGGGGCAGGCGGCAGGGTGGGGTCCACCTTCCCCCTAGCCTCGAAATTTTGGGCCCCCCTAGACGAAAATCCAGGCGGCCCCCCTCCCCCCAAATTTCCGAATTTTTTACCCCTGACCCCCCTCTAGATTTTAAAATCTGCCCCCCCTCCCCCCTCGGGAAAATTTTAGGTACCTTTTTTATACTAAATTTTTTTCCAAAAACGGGAATTTTCATCACATATTCATGCTTTTACACGTTACACCCTTTTTATACATGAATATGGCTTTTTATTCAATAAAATGTAGTATTATCCTATAAAAAGAACAATTATTAAAGTTATTATGGTTTTAAACTTTTGTTTTGGACACCGGACCCCACCTGACCCCCTCTAGGTTTAAAAATTTTGCACCCTGGGTCGACCCCCTTTAAAAAATTGGAGGGGGTCGGGACCCCCCTCCTAGAATTCAAAATTCGATTTACCCCGGGTAACCACCCCCTAGCTTCCCCGACCGTGCTCACCTATGCCTCTTCTCAGAATTTGGGGGGGGGGAGGTTAACCAACTCCCCAACCCCCCTCCCGTGCCTATGTATGGGTATAATCCCCCAGCCCCCCTGCCCACCTATGGGGGTTCCGTGTGGGGGGTACCCCAAATTTTTCGGTGGGGGGTGTCGGATATAATCGGAATTTTGGGGGTAGGAGCATACATGGGCAAGTTGGTCCGGTGTGGGGGGGGGGGGGTTAAACCCCAAATTAGGGGGGGGGGGGGGTTAAAAACCGAGAAACCCAAAATAACCATATCGTTTTTTTTCTGGAGTGCATTTTACCCATATCGTTTTTCGATTTTGAAGGAAAAATAGGTTAAAAACACTAATTTTAGGTCAAAAAGCCCTTTTTATTGCATTTTTGAGCTTTTTATTGCTTAAAACATTCATTTTGACCTCAAAACTTAAGTTTGGAGGCAGTTAGAAGTCATTTTAAAGACATTTTTTCTTCATTTTTCCAAAATTGGGGTTAACTTTTCTCCCCCCCCCCACTTCTGAGTGGGGGGGGTTAAACCCCACTTCTCAGAATTTGGGGGGGGTTAACCCCCCCCCAACCCCCCCGTGCCCATGTATGGGTAGGAGGTATAATAACAAATAACCCCCTCAACTCCCCCCCACTCCTGCCCACCTATGGTGATTAGCTGCGTTCAACACTTCATTTATTCATCTTTAAAAAATAAAAGAATAATAATATGTATTAAAAAAGTGTCCGCAATAACACTAATAGAAGACAAACTATTATACTAACTTGGTGCTTACTTATTAAAACTGCGTTTGTAGGTAATGCTTTAGTAAGTTTCGGCATATTGCAAAATAAATATTATCTTAACTCAACCCCTCCCTCCTAAATGGTAAAATTTGTGGATTTAATGAGGATATCGATAGCATAGCAAGGAACCCATTAATAAGTCTCACGTCACTTTTTCACAAAAAAAACGCACACCAAATTTCGAAGTTTTATCAGCGGCTTTATCGTTTAGCGCTCTGGAAGGAGACTATCGACTGGCGCGCTTTCGACTATCGAATCCATCCAATCAGCTTCCCGGACGGACAGGCGGAGGCGTGGCGAAAGCTATTTAAGCCCTGCGCCTGTCAGCGCCTATTCATTCCGCGACTGTTGACCGAAGTGGACGCTGTGCTCTATCTGGATACGGATATACTATTCTTAAGGTAAAAGAATAGGTGGCATAGGTGAGAAGTGGGGGGGGGGGCATGGTGGGTCCACCCCCCCCCCCCTAGCCTCGAAATTTTGGGCCCCCCCCAAGACGAAAATCTAGGGGGGCCCCCCTCCCCCCAAATTTCCGAATTTTTTATCACTGACCCCCCTCTAGATTTTGAAATCTGACCCCCCCTCCCCCCTCGGGAAAATTTTAGGTACCTTTTTTATACTAAATTTTCTTCCAAAAACGTGAATTTTCATCACATATTCATGCTTTTACACCCTTTTTATACATGAATATGGCTTTTTATACAATAAAATGTAGTATTATCCTACTAAAAAGAACAATTATTAAAGTTATTATGGTTTAAACTGTTTTGTTTTGGACATCTGACCCCACCTTGACCACCCTCTAGATTTCCAAATTTTGCTCCCCGGGTCGACCCCCCCCTAATAAGCTAGGGGTCCCCGGACCCCCCTGGGACCCCCCTCCTAGAATTCCAAATTCGATTTACCCCGGGTAACCACCCCCCCCCTTAGCTTCCTCGACCGTTCTCACCTATGATAGGTGGAGAAAATTTTTAATTCAAGGCGCCAAAACGGGTCCGTATAAAATCCCCATGGACAAATTTACCAAAGGACAAAATCACCATAAGGTGGATTAAATTCCCCATAAATATAATGCGTTTGCAATATTTCCTTTAAATTTTGACACTTGGAATACGCAACACAATTTTATCATGATAAAATTTAGCTCGATTTTGGGGCTTTGCTAAGGCTTAGGAAAAAATTAAAACATTTTTAATGGTTTTATGATTAAAACTTAGT